>PVKE010021758.1:0-26198 GCA_004027555.1 Craseonycteris thonglongyai
CTGTCTCTGTCTCTCTCTCTATCTGTCAAGAGTAAAATAGAAATAAATATGCACTGAAGATAAAATAATTACTCTCTATAAATATAAAAAAGATATAAAAAAAAAAGAGAAAAGGACATACATGAGCAAGTATAGAAGTATGGGTTGAAAATTATGTTCTATGACCTTAATTAAGTAATTTGTGATCATTAAAATAAATGGATTTAAAAGACTATATAAAATGTAAAGTGTTACAAAGCTGGGATGGCTCAGTAGGTTAAGCGCTTGCTTTGCAGCCATGGGGACCAAGGATCAAAAACCGGCGTCAGCCCATGCGGACCCATATGCTGAACTGGGGTGTGCTTCCCATGTGGGAGGCCCCCAACCTAGTTCCTAGCCTGCCCTGCTTGGCCCCCACCCACTTATGTGGAATGAAATCATGTTGAAAAATGATGACATACAACTGTGGAGATTGCTCTGGGCCCTTCCCTTCTCTCTGTCTTTCTCTGTCTCTGCCAAAAACAATAAAATAAATCTTAAAAATATATAAAGTGTTTATGCTGTGTATACATATATACATGTACAATATACACACATACATGCACAATAGGGTTGTCTGGAAACAATCCAGCCATGTAATATAAAAAAATAAGGCCATCTATGGACAGATTTTTTTCAGACAGCACTTGTATATGTAACCAGTATACTCACATGTACACGTACATACATATGCAGTTGTGTTGCTTCGTCAAATTCTGATTAAACCTCTGTAATTGCATGCTGGATACTTCCTATGATGCTGCTTCTAACGGTCCTTTTCATAGAAATCTTATCATCTCACAAGAAGGTCATTTTTCACTTCAGTGACAATGTTGTTAATATAGGACCATGGTATATCTTTCTGCTTTATAGTGAAACCTCTATAAATGGAATTAAAGTGAAGTTTTTTGATTGTCCATTTTTAATGTCTCAAAATTTTGTTAGCTAATAACTAAACAATTAAAATAACTTAGAAAATATTTACTAGGTGAACATCACTATTCAACCATGTTGCATGGGAACCTAAAATACTAAAAACCTAAACTTATAGAAATGCAAACAACATACGCGTGTCTCCTGAATATTAAACCCTTCAGAGATTGTTATGTGAGCATCTCTAAGAAGAAATTTAATGTGACGTAAACCAATATGTGAGATATAGCCCTCAGTTTTCCTTCATATATAAATGAAATAAAAAGGTTTAACCAACATATATCTAAAGTTCTGAGCTCTAAATTCTATGATTTTATTTTTGTATGCATAATGAATTTTTATGTAACAAAGGCAATTCATTCACTAGTTACCATAAAAAATATTTAAAAGCAACGCATAATGCCTAAATTTGAGATATTTAATTCCACAATATTTTAAGATAAAAGTAAAAATTGTGCTTATTCTCTTGATTTTTACAATTATAACATACTTTCTGAAGGAAATGTTAATGAAAGAGAATTTGTAAAGAATTTGATTTCCATAGTCTTTATCTAGCTTAGCAATTTTCTTAAAATTCTTTGCCCTGAAGTCCTTCAACAATAATACAAATCTCCTTCTGGTAATAACATTGTTCACTATCTGCTTTGGAGGTAGGTTTGATTTATTTACCACTATGTCAAAATACATGATTTTTAGAGCACTATTTTGTACTGAATGTTGTGACATGGGAGTTGAACAAGGTTTGGAGAAAAGCCTACAATGTAATCAAAGGATTGTTGAGTTGCCATGAACCTTAGAGTAACTACTACATGCTAAATATTCTGCAAAGCAATTTTACTGAGTCCTATCAGCTGTCTTGAGAGGTATCAATATTTGTTAGATGTTGTCAGGCAGAGAAAAAGCACTTTGGCATGACTCACATTTCAATCATAATTCTGAATGCAATGAGGTAGGTGCTGAGTGAGACATTAATGCTAATGTAACTCATATCTCATGCACTTTTTTGTTAATTTATGAGCTGGGGGGGTAACATGAAAAATTGAGTCACAATGACAATACAATATATGAATTTATGAAAGATATGAACACGGTGATATGGGAACACAGAGGAAAGATCTTCTAATTCTGCAACCAAAGAGGACAGTGGTTTTGAAACAAATTCATGGGGAAGATGATTTATGAGTGGGTGTTTGTCATATGGATGAAAGCATTCTTGGCAGAGGGGAAAGAATTTGTAAAGGCATTGAAGCTTGAAATAGTCTCTAGAGTATTAGGAACTGAAAAATTGGAATATGATAGTAAAGAATTTTTTTAAATGAAAAGTAGATAAATAGAGTTCATAGAATGAGAGTCTTTATGTAATCTATTAAGAAATATATACAATGCAAGGGCTGTCTGTAGAAAATTTAGCCATTTACAATATAACGAGAACAGTTACAAGGCTGGGTGCTCTTTGGACAGCCCTCATATTATACCCTAATCGAAATGTGAAATCACAGGTTATTTCCAAGCAAGACAGTGACATGCAACATGATCAGATTTTATTTTCTGTTTTTAAAAATTCAGACTAGTCCTCTGGATAATTAGGCAGAATAAGATGACATGGAAAAATTCTGCATTGTAGTCCACCTATCTCACAATCCTACACACATACACAAATACTAGGTAACCATTTTTAAAACTTTAAAACATGTCCAAGCTCATAAAGAAAAACAACAATCTCCTGATACCTACAAGTGAGGTGGCAATTCAAAACTAAGAGTGAATGAAGTAACATTCAAAATTGCTCAGAGAGATATTGGAACCATACATTCATTCAGCAAACATTTATCAAATGCTCCCCAAGTGGTAGACATTATGCTAGGGAATAGAGATATGACACGTGAAAATAAAAATAAATATCACTACTTTTCACAGAACTTTAAGGGTAAGCCCACACTCCAGAATCTGTGCACAAGAAAAACTAAAACTTATTTGGAACTACCTTGATAAAGCAGTTTAAATACACTCATACAACATAAATTCATGAGATAAAAATTACCTATGAGAATGGAATAACAAGAAAGTTTTCTGTTCACCTAGGTTCATAAATGGAAAAAAAAAAGAAAAGTTACCTGTGACAAATGGAACCTCTGGCCTGTACCAAATGTGGGTTGAGAATTCACAAACTGAAATACATTCATTCTTCTTACATAAAATACTATTAAAACTGATGGAGGCATAGGAAAACCCTAAACTCAGCCCCTCCCACAAACACGCAGAATATACAGGGCTCTTCGAAAGTATCCAGCCATGTTACTGTTCTCATTATACTGACAATGGCTGGATTTTTTCCAGACAGTCCTCATACACCTCTACATAAAGTAATTTTTCCTTAAGAACTGAGGGGTTATTGTGTAGCTTCTGCACACAAATGAGAAAGCACAGAGAAGAGAATGGGAGAGCCCCTGAAGTGGTAATCATGGGAACTCTACCTGGAGGAAACAATTTGCAGTAGGGAGGGATATCGCTGAGGTGCTGAGTGCAGTCTGTGGAGCCCTGGACATGGGCAACAAAACAGTGCTTTAATTAATACCCTTTCCCCCTTTAATCAGAGAATACTCACTAGGGCACTTATGGAGGCAGTGTTTATCCTGAGATAACTCGCCGATCACAGTCTTAACCTTACCCCCCAAATTATTCAATACTGATCATATACATTTCTGTTACATTAGGATTAGAGACAAGGCTTGTTTAGAATAACTCTAAGAACAGTTTTTATATTTTATTTTCACATTGAAAACCAGTCAGATTTGCTTCAGCCTCATAGACTATGTTTATGTAAAATTAGATGAATATGGTAAGCGAGATGCACTTTTTTTTTTTCCAAATGGGAATTAAAGGGCACCTACACTATATGTGGGGGAGAAATTCATTTCATAATCCCAAGGCCCCTGCCAAACAGGGGAGGAATTGTGGGAACTCCGGGATCAGAGGTGTAGTGAGCACCATTGTTTATGTTCCCCTACTCCTATAGATAGCACAGGTGAAGTGCAGTCCAAGAGTTCTACCTGCAAAGCCATCACAGCATATACTTTCACTGGAGTACACTCCAACCGTAGCCAGCTAGACTGCCAGGGTGCCACGGGAGCCCCATGCCCAGGCCACGGCCTGCACCCCCTGCCCCCCACAGCTGTGTGTCCCATGAAACCCTGGTCCATGCTTGCCTCTGCTTCAGCCAGCCTGCCAAAGGCACCCCGCAGATGCAGCCTACACAGAAGTCACTCCTATACAAGGCCTATCCTTCAAAATTGGGAGAGGCACCTGTTTCATCTAATCCACACAAAGAAAATCAAACAAAATATGTTTCAAGTAAAAGGCAGGAAAAATACACAGAAAACAAATACGGTAATGAAACAAAGAACCTCCAAATACATACACAAACACACACACATACACAGAGAAATATTACATATTTCTTTTATGCTATTATATAAAAGAAATAGCAGTATAAAACTACGAGGAATGAATGAAGTTTCCACAAATGGTTTCCACGTGGAAAAACTAAAATTATATTCATTTCTCAAAACATATGTATGAATACATACATTTTTAGTACATTAAAACCTAAAAGTGTACAAACTTTTAAACTTAGAAATACAGTATATATGATACACACACATATATTGCCACAAGAGAAGAAAGTTCTAGATAAGAGACAGAAAACATAAATAAGTGGGGGGAGGTGGGAGTGGGCACTAGATATAAGGTGATGGAAGGGGAACTGATACTGAGTGATGGGCACATAATACGATGCATGAGTGATGTGAGGTGGACTTGTACATCTGTAAACTGTCTAATTGTTACCAACCAATGTAACCTCATCAAATTTAACAATAAAAAATAAGAATGATAAATTCATCACATCAAAAGTTAAACTGGAGAAGATATTTACAACACATATAATAAATAGAGGATTAACTTCACATCCATAATAAAAGAAGTTAAAAAACAACCCAGTAGAAAAATAGGAAATATATTCATTTCAACATGCAATTCACTAAGAGGAATTCTGAATTAATAAACATAGGAAATATAGCAGTGATATATTATTTCACAATCTCTGAAATGGAAAAAATAAATAAATGTCTGAGACTGCCATGGTGATATGGATAGTAACTTTAGGAATTGTTCTTAGTAGTAAAATTTATCTAACCACTTTGGAGAGTAAAATTGCAATTTCTAGTAAGGTTAAATTTTGTTACCTTTTTGCCCAATGATTCTGCTTGTAGGTATTTGACATGAAACTCTGGTACATATGCATTAGATTATATGTAGAGATGGCTTTCACAACATTATGTATAATAGCAAAAAATATGATACAGTATAAATGCCTGTTCATAGGGAATGGATACATTTTGGTATATTGATATGGTGAAATATGTTAAAATATATGAATTAGACCAATAGACATCAATGTGAATAGTTTTTAAGAATTTAACATTGAATTTAAAAAGTGGCAGAATTATCTAGTATGGCACCATTTACATAAAACATTTTAAATCACAAAGCTCCACTTCTGTAATATTTACGGGCAGTAAAGTTCTGACAACATAGCTAGAAGAATATTCATAAAATGTTTTATAGTAATTGTCCCTAGGAAAGGGAGGGAATGAGAATAGATTGCCAAGTAATCTTTAAGGAAGAGCAATATGTTTTCATGTCTCACTATTTAACACCAAAGACCACACTCTTCCTGCCTCCCATACTCACCCCCACGCATCCTTCAGTATTCTTTGGCTTTCCATTTTCTCCTCAAATAATGGTTCTTTTGATGACAGGGATCTCTCCTGTCCATTACTCATGGGATTTAGCAGAGGATAGAGAAAATAACATGGACATGTTCAGTACTTACTCGTTGAAATTTAGGTGTCTTGGAACCAAAAAGGCTTTTAGAGATTGTATTGCCTAGCGGTTTTCAAATTGTGTTCTGAGAAGTCCTAATGTTCCCCAGAGAGGCTTCAGGAAGTGAGGAAGGGGTTTAAGAGCTAGAACTGTACACCCATGTACTACCCCTGATTCACATACAGCAGTTCCAGTTTTATATGCTTTGTAACGGGGGTACCATATAAGACTGTTTACAAAAACAATTTCCTCAAAGGAAAATGAAAACCACTGCATTTGGACATTTTTATTTTTTCTAAGAAAATAAAAACTTAAAAGTCATTTTCTAGCAAGGCCACGTGGTTCTTCGTCTAACTGAGTTGGTGTTTACAGAATTCTCAGCACAATGGGAAGAGGTTAAGGAAGATTTGTGTTGGAGCCTTTGGTTTATAATGTCCATATTGTCATAACATATAAAAAAGAGGAGGTTCCTCCAAGTTTAGGTTTATTTCCTAGTTTATTTAATTCACCAACAAAGCAATTCTGGTGTATAAATTCTAGGAAGAAGAAGGTAGAATTTGCTTCCTCAAATTCTGCAGTGTGTGTCACGCCTTGCTGTATCAAAAGCATGAGTCATCACCTGCTATGGGGATAACTTTTAGATTCATTTAACCTAGGAATAACCCTGTAAATAAGCACTATGCATTAAAGAGAGTGCAGTGGTGTGTGAACTTTTGGAAAGCAATTGTTTACTCTTGTCTGAAGTTGCAGGAGGAAGAACTAAGTCATCAAATTTCATTCCTTCCTCTGTTAGTTTGGTAATCTCTAATGCAAGTCACTCATGAGGCTAATCAGTTCTCTTCAAGGAAATCACTAAAAAGGGGGATAATTATATTAGGTACCAAGCTTGTGAGGAAGAAAATTCACAAAAACCAACTTTGATCTTTACTTCAGGCTCTGCTTAATGGTCTAGAAAACTAATCATTAATTTTCCCAAAAAGATGTCATACGGTTAAAGCTATAATGTTCAGAAAAAATTCAATTATAGTTTTTCCTAATGGCTGGAAGCCTCTTTTATTTTGCAACCAACTACCACAAAATGCATTGTTTTATCTTCGTAATATCTGTAATATCTTCATAAGTCTTCAAAATCACAGAGAGCAATTCCACTTCCCAGGTTATACACTGAAGACAAAGAAGCTGACTTTGCATTCACATGTCATTTGACCCAACAAGTGGAATAATGACAACATTTTTCTTTATTCTTCCTTGTAGAGAATGTTTAAAAAGTACTGTCTATCTTTTATAGAATTTCCCAAGTTAAGGATTATCTATTAACATTTCTACTTTAAACAGAAGGATCTGCAATCATACTTGATGATACTTAGAACTGGCGTCTTCTTTCCTGCTAGGGAAGATGGTGTAGCCGCCAAGCAGAGTGACTTTGATGGGGAGAAAGTTTTCACAATATATCAGAACAGTTGTAGGCAGAGGGGAAATATATCTCATTATATAGATCCCAATAATTTATTCAATAATGTCCCGAATATATCCCTATCTCCCGCATCTCATATCCCTTACTCTCTTACAATGATTCCAGTTCTTATTAAGTGTGGAGTATCCTGAATAAAAATTAAGTTCAGGGACACTGGTATAGCTCAGTGAGAGCTTACCTCACAATCATGAAGTCTGGGGATCAATTCCAGTCCTGGCCCATGCTAATCCATATGTTGAACTGCGGTGCAACTGGTAACCACCAGGATGGCAGCGAGAGTCCTTGCCTCCCATGTGGGAGGCCCTGGTTTGGTTCTCACTCCATGTGGCCTCACATCCACCTGTGTGAAACCAAACCATGTCACAACTAATGATGTACAACTATGGAGACTGTTCTGAGCCCTCCCCCTTCTCTCTCTGTCTCTTTTTCTCTCTGTCTCTCTGTCTCTCACCTTCTCTCAAAAACAATAAATCCTTTTTTTATTTAAAAAATTTAACTTTAAAATTATTTGTATTAGTCAGAAAATAGCTTGTAAAAGTATGCCTGTGCTGGCAGAGAAGTTGATATTTTTTAGCTTTCAATTTTGTAAAGTATTAGTTGGAAGCTGAGACAGCAACAGATGATAACATTCTTAATCCGAAGTAGGAAACGTCTGTCAGTGCAGGCAGTGCAGAAGATAGAGAGTGTGGGAGGAGGGGCAGAGCGAAGAGTACAACTAGCCCCACTCTAGCTGAAGGAACTGAAAGCTTACATTCATATTCTAGGTTCTGACTCTCACTCCATATATCAAAATTCCTCTAAGCTGAATGTACAGAAAGCAAATCCCCTTCCCAGGTTATACACTGAACATTTAGAAGGTGATTTTGCATTCAGATCTCATTTGACCCAACAAGTGGAATAACGACAATATTTTTCTCTTCTTGGTATAGAAGCAAACCAGCCCAAGCTGGAACAACTGTATGGAATGCTTCCTCCTCCAAGTTTGCTAAGGAGCGCCTCTGTCTAAAGAGTTGCTTGAATCTATAGTACCCCCTATAACAGACTCCTTCCCTTGTAATTAATCACTAAATCAACCAATGGAGAGAAATTCAACTGTGCACCTTCATTTCTTTTGAATCTACCGACCCTGATTTTTAGACAATAGAAATGGAAAAAAAATGTCAAGCTCTATCAAGTTACAGCTTAGAAAAAGACAAGCTCCTTTCTTTGATCATCAATAATTCTTACCTATCTTTGTAGGTCAATCTATATGCTACTGGGGGGGGGGGGATTAAGGTAACTTAATTTGCATAGTATAATTTTATAAGTATAATATTATAAATATAATTTGAGACTTAAAATCAAATCTACTATAATACTATGATTATTCCAGATAATTATTCTTGACCTACATTGTTAGAGATTTTAAATAAAAGCATTACTTATTAAAATATATTTTTGTTGAAATAACTGAAAAACTATTATCAAACCATTGTCTCTAAAAATTTGCTATAGATCCAAAAAACAAGTCACTGTCACAAAACAAAACAGAAACCAGATAATTCTTGTATTTTGTTAGATACTTGAAAAATTCTCTGAAGTATGTTTTTTCCTGTTTTACAGCATATTTTATCAGTCATGGAAACCATCCTTCTCTTCTTTTCTTGTACCAGTTTTCAGTAACTTTCAATATAATGAATTGAAAATTTTGACCCTCTCAAAACTAAACTCAAATCTTTTAATGGAAAGTTTCATGTCAAAGGACACTTCTACCCTTTTTATGTAATCCTAAAATGAAAATAAAGAGACTGTTAGAAATGGTCTAATCTATTCTCATGTTTCCTTAAAAGTGGACAGCAAAACCATCCCAAAGTAATGGGAATGATGCTATTTAATATAAAAGCTTGAGAGAAGACTCTACTTCCCTTAAGTGCTGTATATCACACTAATGCCCTTTAAACTATTATCTGAGTTCTCATTCTGTGCAAAAGCAGCAGTGCCACTGAAAGCCAACTCTGCTCCTGTTCTCAGCTGAGTTCCAATTAATATAAGCATAGATTGACTGACTTTCTTGCAAATTGAAGACCCTCAAAAATAGGAACCAGGTGGTTATCCTTATAACAGACTCCATGTTCTAACCCAGTTCCTGGTACATATATCAAGAAATACATGAAAGTACTACAAATGAGTCAAAAACTATATTGTTACTGGCTGGGAAATGTTTATATTGATATTTGAATGACTGTTTAAATATAAGTCCTTTATTGTTATATCATTTCCTCACCTTGTACCTAGGTAGCCCTTATCTTTAACCTTATTCTATTTAATATCCATGTGCTAAATATTAAAAATTTAGATAATGGATCAGACAACTAGCTGCAATATGAGATTAAGATTTTAAATTAAGAAAACTATTAAAAATATGTCATAATTTTCTTTTCATAATTAAAATAATATAATAATGAATTTGCTGACTTTCTGATATTATTCTATTAAAATATATTTAATTTTAACATGGTCAAAGAATGGCTACTGCAGACTAACCTGTGAAACAAATTCATTTGGAGAATTTATGTTTCCAAGAATGCAGATGTATTCAAAAAGCATTTTCATTACACACTGTAGGGGAGCATATCAGAGCAAGAGTACTTCCTGAGCCAGTATTCCGCTATGTGAAGCTTAGTCTGAAAATTCAAAAAACAAGGAAAATGCTTTTTCTGTCTTGCCTGATGGCTGATGGCCAGTACTACACTTGATTCAACTTTTACTCCTGTACAACCATGAAACCCACAGGCTAACTTAACAATTTAGCCTGAGTCATTAGTAGATATCAAAAGTCTTTTCAAAGGGGGAATGGGAGGAAAATATGACTGGAGAAAGGTTTGGTGGATAAGAAGATATGAAGCGATAGCACATGGAACAGAAAATAAAGGATTAACTATGAGAAAAAAGAAGCAATGACTTTTCTGCTGAAACTAAAAAAGGAAATAAGAGAATAAGAATGTGTGTGATCTGATGATTATGTGCTACTTTTGTCCTGAGCAAGTCTGTCTTAAGTCGTTCTATGTAAACTCTCAAATCTGAATCACTTTTTAACAGCAGACTTGAAAATATTTTTATTTAGTGTGATTTTTTTAAGGGTTAGAGGAGTTTAGGTGGTCATTGGAATATTTCAAGTTCTTGTTTTAATATTTATTATCCTCAAAAGAACTTGAGGATCAGCAATGATTCATTTTTATAGGAAAGGAAATCATCCATTCTGACAAACCTAAACTCTCAGCTTCCATATATGGAGGCTGTCTGGACAGTATCCAGCCATGTAATACAAAAAATATTAGTAGAAGCATTTATGACTGGATTTTTTCTGGACATTCCTCATATATCATCTCCTATTTCTATAAACATAAGTCTCAGAGGGCTTATAATTCTTTCTCATTTCAAATAAGGGCAGATGCTTCTGAAATGGAATTGCTGTATAACTTAAGTCTTTGAATGAGTAAAGATATATAGAAATATTGCTATACTAACAAAATTGAATTATTAGAGTTCATTACAATGATTACCCTGAGGATGACTCTAGCTCACACTGTAATCACTGCCTCTTAAAACTTCATGAGCAAAGTATCTACCTGGTGACCCTCTCTACTTGGGTGAGTCTCAGTAATCTCAAATTCAGTCGAGTTTAATATCGAACTGATTTATTCCTCTGCCAATCTTCCTCCTGCATTTCCTTTGTTTAAAAAAAAGTGTAATGATTTCCACCCAGTCATAAAGTCAAAAGCCTTAAAGCCATTTTAGATTTTATATTGCATTCATCTTCATATCCAACCAGTGACTCTGGCTGTAACTACCTCCTAAATCCTTCTCACATTCACATTGTTCTGTCTAGTCCTGTGATTGCCGTAGTTCAGGGTTTCATAATTTCTGCAACTCAGTATAGTCTTCCTCTGGATTTTCATCACAAGGTGACAGAACTGTTTTTGCCACTTATACCAGAGGGTGTTTTTATTTTTCTATCCTTTACTCATCCAAGGATTTCAAGATGCAACAAGGAACTCGTGCTTAAACTTGATGAATTGGCCAAAAACATGTATGTCTTCTCCCTTTTGTGACTTTACTAATATGGCAATAAAAGATTAAATATATACAAAAACCTTCAGAATGAAAGAAGCAACAGAAAAGAGCCTAAAGGGAGTAGCTACTATGGGATGGAATGTATTCATATCACAGGAACACCCAAGAGAATCCAGATTGTGAGGCACAGGTGGAAGGGACATGAATTGGCAAAAGGGGACAAAACGAGAGAATGATTTTCTGAGTACAGCACTTAGATACCCAAATCTTGCTTACCATCAAGCTGTGACCGTCCCAAGAAGGAGACCCAAGGTTTATTCTCATGAGAAATCAAATCTGAGTCTATGAGCCCAGAAATGCCAGGCAAATGGTGGAAAGGAGATAAAAGCATCAAAGTTAAATAAAATCCTATATATGAACTGTTGAACCATCAGACTCCTTGCCACTCTGTTCGCAGTACCACATGAGCAGATGTATGGCCCTCAGGGGAACTGGAGGCTTTTCTTCTGAACAAAGTGAAGAGCCTCAGAGATAAGATGCCCAGTAAGTGACATTTGCAACACTGTCAGACACACACATCTGTGAAAATTCAAGTTTGTAACCATATTAATCCAAGAGCTATCAAACCCCACCTGAATGTGAAGCTTATAGTCATCTTCCCAGTGCCCCATTTTTACATATGAATCAATAAATGAAGGACAATGAAGGACAAGCTGCTAATATGAAAGATGGACACTGACCAAAAGAGGAACCCAAATGAAACAGACTCAATATATTAAGAAGTAAGAAAGCAAAGTACAAGTTAGAAAACAAACAAACAAGCAAACAAAAACTGTGAATATAACTTCTTCAGAGATAAGAAACTATTATATCATCAAATAAGAATAGAGTGCTATAAAATATAACTATCAGAGAATTAAGAAAATAAATCTTGTATATAAAATATTTGATAGCTAAAATAAAACTATTCAAAGTGTAGAGAAAGCGAGTTCAGAAAATCTTTCAGAAGTTAAAACAGAAAGAAATAAAAAGAAAGAAAATAGAACATATAAGTAATTAAATATCAATCTTGGAAGTCCAACCTCAAGTTAAAAGAATTCCAGAGAGAAGAACAAAGAAATTTGTGAAAAAATAAGTCAGTTCAACAGTTAAAAAAAAAAAAAGTCGGGGAAGCGGAGATGGCTCAGTGGGTTAAGTGCTCACTTTGCAGCGCCAGGGACCCGGGATTGAACCCCGGCCCCAGCCGTGCAGAACTATATGCTGAACTGGGAGCTCCCCCAGTTCAGTTCTCTCAGTCTCTGTCTCTGTATCTCTCTCTCTCTCTCTCTGTCAAAAAAAATATATATATATATTAAAAAAATAGTCACTATAGACAAATACAGTATGTGCATATCTGTCTTCCAAACATGAATGTGCTCCTCCCCACACACAAAAATATTTAAAAAGTGTCATATGGATTCTTTCTCAGAAGGTTACTGACTTCCATGATAACGAAGAATAATCCTCAAAAGAGATAGGATCTAGGCAGTATGTGAGCACAGAGAAAGGAATAATGAGAGTGGTTGTCAACAGAAGTCCCAGGAACAGCAATGAAGCAGGGACCCAGAGCAACAGCCCAGGCAGAAGAAGGAGGCTTGTAGGCTCAAAGAACAAAAAAGACTTGGCACAATATATTAAAAATTCTACATGTTTGGGAGATAATATTGAAAGTTGTCTGATGAGTAACATGGTACACATAGAAAAAAGAAGTAATAGAAAATTAATCAAATGATGGACAAAGCAATTAATAATTATAGGGAAAACAAAAGATGTTCAAGTATATAAATTTAATAGGAGTACTCTACTGAGTTTGCAGTAGAAATATGTTTATAGTCATAATAAACATAAACCAGAACTATTTCAATAAAAATATGAAATGCAGAGCTATGACAAGAGTGAGTAGAGGAAAAAGATGTTAAAGAGTTTAATACATATGTACTATATAAATGAAGAAATGCTGACTAATAATGAAAACCAAGGAATGGGAGTATAAGCCCATTATTTTGACATTATGGAGGTAGGTAGACCCCAAAATCTAAAGTACTTATCAGGAGTTGTTGTGAAGTTCTGAGAAGAGAAGAGAGAGATAAGACTTACTCTTAAATTTTATTAAATCTTTTAGATCATTAATTAAAACAACAATGTCTTTATTTACTTTTTTAACAAGATTTTTTAATTTTTTGAGAGAAAATTTCACACAGGTGGATGTGGGGCCGTGCTTGGCAGGTACCAATCTGGAGGCCTCCTGAATGGGAGGTGATAACCTCCGCAGCCATTCCAGTGGTCACCAATAGTGCCATAGTTCAGCATATGGGTTTGCGTGGACTGGAGTCAGGATTTGATCCCCAGACCTTGTAGTGGCAAGTCAAGTGCTCAACCTATTGACCTATCCCAGCACCCCCAACAATATATTACTTTAAAATCTAAATAATTTGATGATCATTTAATTAGGCAGGCTTTATTAATTAACAAATTGTTCAACCCAGCTTCCTGCTTCCCTAATAAGTTTGAAACCCTTGTGAGCAGAAACGATATCTTACATTTTTCCTATGTAGTTGACTTTGCAGTGCTGTTCATTCCTTTGTGTGGATTTATATTTCTATCTGGTATGATTTTCTTTAACATTTCTTGAAGCATGGGTCTGCTGGTTTCTTTTACCTTCTGGCTGCTTTTTAGATTTGTTCTTTTACAGAAGTAGAAAAAACAATCCTAAAGTTTCTAAAAAATGACAAAAGACTCTAAATAGCCAGAACAATCCCGAAAAAGAACAAAGCTGGAGGCATTACATTTCATGGCTTCAAGCTATATTATAAAGCTATAGTAATCAAAACAGCCAAATATATAGTGATGGAAGAAGAATTGACTCTGGGTGGTGAACACATAATGCAACACATAGACAAGGTTCTATAGAATTGTACACCTGGAACCTATGTAATTTTTACTAACCAATGCCACCCCAATAAATTTAACAATAAAAACAACCCTCCCTCCAAATACCCCAAAACAAAATCAGTGTGGTACTGGCATAAAAACCATAGGACAATGAAATGGAATTGAGAGCCCAGTAATAAACCCACATATATACAGTCAATATTTGACAAAGAAATCAATACTCAATGGACAGTCTCCTCTGTGAATAGTGTTGGGATAATTGGATATTCATGTGTAAAAGAATGAAATTAGACCCCTATGTTACACAATTCACAAAAACTCAAAATGCATTCAAGACTTAAATGTAAGATCTGAAACCATAAAACTTCTAGAAGAGAATATAAGAAAAAATCTTCTTGACATGGGCCTTAGCAATGATTTTTTGGATATGACACCTAAAGTATGAGCAACAAATCAAATATAAACAAGTGAGACTACATTAAATTAAAAGCTCTGCACAGCAAAAATAAATAAATAAATAAATAATATAACGAAAAGACAACCTACGGAATGGGAAAAATATTTGCAAATCATATATCTGATAAGGGGTTAATATCCAAAATGTATATATTAAAAAACTTATACAACCCAATATCAAAACAATAAAATAGTACACTTTAGAAATAGGCAAAAGACCTGAATAGACATTTTCTTGAAGAAGATATACAAATAACCAACAGGTACATGAAAAGGTACTCAACAGCACTAATCATTAGGGAAATGCAAATCAAAACCACAATAAGATGACCTATACCTGTAAGAATGACTATCCTCAAAAAGACAAGAGGTAGTAAATGCTGGCTAGGATGTGGGGTGGGTGGAAAGGAACCCTTGTCTACTGCTGATGGGATTGTAAATTGAAACAGTCACTAGGGAAAACATCATGGAGTATCCTCAAAAAAATGAGAACTAGAACCACCACATGATCCAGCATTCCACTTCTGGGAGTGTATCTGAAAGAAATGAAAACACTATGTGCAAGAACTATCTGCACCCCCATGTTGACAGCAGCATTATTTACCAATAGCCAAGACACAGAAAAAACTTAAGTATCTATTGACAGATGAATGGATAAAGAAAATGTTATAGCTACGCACACCATGGAATATTATTCAGCCAAAAAAAGCAAACCCTGTCATTTGCAACAACGTGAATAGAACTTATTGGGGTTTATGCTAATTGTAATAAGTCAGAGACAGTCAAATACTGTACTATCTCACTTATATGTGGAATCTAACACAAAAATAACCAAAAACAACAACTCTCATAGAAAAAGAGATGAGATTTGTACATACCTGAGATAGAGGAATTGGATGAAGGTGGTCAAAAGGTACACATATAAGGTAAACCAGTACTAAAGATGTATGTACAATGTAATGACTATAGTTAACACTGCTGAATGGCATATATGAAAATTATTGAGAGTAAATCCTAAGAGTTCTCATTGCTGTGTCCTGTTTTAGAATAATGACATATGCCCTACCTGTTTTACTGGAATTGGATAAAATGTAAAGACACATTAAAAAGACTTTGAAGTGCTATCTGAGGAAAGTTCTAGAGTGGTTCAGGAAACTCCATGTTCCAGGACTTCTCAGTGTCCTAATTAGGAAGAGAGCATGGTTAGGTAGCTTTCAAACATATTTATATTTGTCATGGATTAAAATAAATATCCATTCACTTAGTGTCTGAGTCACCATTCTAACCACAGTTGTATATATGTTAGATCATCTTTAAAGGGCTGAGAAATCTGTGTCCTACCAGCTGAAAAGACTTCAAGTCCCCATCACTGGGCAGACAGACTGCAGGGTGAGGCCATCATCACACTGCTGGCAGGGGAGGCAAGAACGTGGTGAAAGAAGTTGAGTCAAAACAGGGAAAGTTATTGTCACTGTAGAAAAGATTCTGTAGACTCAGAGAAGTGTTTGTTATATTCAACTAGGGAACCAAAGTAATGAAAGAAAGGCTTACATTTCCATCTGTCCTTTTTGGTGTAAGTGTATCTGTTCTCCAAGTTCATGCCCATGAATACAACCATCTTTTGAGTAAACTCAATACTTGCAAGTCTTTTGTGACATGGAGATCTATGAAACACTTCTACCCAACAGTCTCAGGTGAAATCACACAGATGAAGTAATTGAAACAGTAACCACGCTGCAGCGGACACCAGCACTGCCCAGACCAGGAACTCTGCTCGGGCCATTTCTCTTGGACTGACGTTGACCTCAGGTACACGGGGCCCAGGAGACAAAGGCGAGGCTGGGAATTCGGTCTTTCGGGACTCAGCCTCCCACTTCAGGACGCTTTTCCAGCCTAGAGCGGGTGTCCTCTCCCTAACCCGTCAGCACTGGAGCAGCTCTTGTCTTAGTCACTTACACTTCACTCTGACTACGTTTGGGGTCAGGAAACTTTTCTCCTTTGTGTTATCACGTCCGTCTTAGGAATGGAAGTGAAAGGCCCTATGTGCTCTTAAGTCATCTGTGTGTGGATCTCACCCACTCCTGCTGGAGGCCAGCCCCAGAGGGAACTAAATTTAGTCGTCTGGGGCCCGGGAGGTCATTTAGTCATTTGGGTACTCGGGGGTTATTTGCGGTTTAAGGGTAGAAAGCAGGGCTTTCTTCAGCCCCCAACCCCACTTGCTGCCTTACCTGCTCTCTGTCCTGGAGCTGCTGAGGTTTCCTGCAGGTGGCTGCTTGCGACAGCACAGCCTGGGTCCCTTCCCTGAGGAGCCGCGGGCTCCAGCGCCTCTGTGCTTCCCGTGCTCCCTACGAGTCCCCAGGTTCGGCCTCCTCTTGCCCAGTGCTCCCCAAGGCCCTGAGCCTGTTCTCCTCGCGCTTCTCCCTCCTCGGGTCACCTGTCCACTTTTGGTTTCTCCACCCACCCACGCTTCCTCGTGCAGGTGACAGCTGTTTTCCATCTGTGAAGTTACCCACAGGGCCTGGCCGGAGTGCCCAGGGCTCCCAGTTGCTGGCCCCTGGATACTGAAGTGAAGAGGAGGGGGCTGAATTCTCAGTGCGGGGCACAGGCAGAGTCACAGATGGGAGTGGGCAAAGTGAAACTTGGCCTGGTGCAGAGGAAAGTGGGAGTGGGACCTGGGTCACCCACCAGCATCAGGCTCAGCTGTGTATACACACGTGCAGGGAGAGAGGACGGGGATGGGGGAGGGCAGCACTGAGTGTAGAAAACTGTTGGCAATACAGGGGAACCTGGTTTTATTGCCCCTTTCTGCACTTCATAGGTGTTGCTTTTTTTTTTTACAAACTGAAGGCAAGACCCTCTATCAGCAAAAAGGTTACCCCTTGCTTTTTTGTGATACTTGCTTTATTACCTGCCTATCTTCGAGGTATGCCTATAATTACAAGTCTTGGAATACCTAAGAGAAGAAAATCTGAAAGCTTGGTTTTGGTACTACCAATTATGTCGTTTATAATCTTCCCCCAATTACCACGAATTCTATTAAATACAAAGTATAATTAAATTATCTTGTCAAACAAAATTAGTGCTTTACTTTCTGTGTTGAGCCATTTCTTTATGATGTGCCGTGATATAGAGTTCTCTTCTTGTTTTTTTTTATGCTTTCCCACAAAAAGAAAATGTGTGGCAGGTTTTTAAAATTTCAAATCCCCGGTTTTTTTTTTATGGAAGAGATTATGAAAACGTGTCCATCTCTCTCTCTCTCTCTCTCTCTCTTTTTTGCTTCTTTGGATGGTGCTTTGTCAATCAAAATTCTCCTCTAACTTAACTCTCAGGAGCTCCCAGATCTCTGCTCCTGTGTTCTCTGCCATTGCAATCCAGAGCTGAAAGCATTTTATCAGTGATTTATATACTAATTTTTTAAGGCATCCTGATGGGATTAGGGGTTGGCAACTGAAATACATCTGACAATAATAACTGATAAACAAACATCAATTTTTCATACTTCCACTTCTCCTATGTACAACGTATTGAGTTATGACTCTGTGAAAGGTACCATGGAGAAGTGTCAGGTATTAGAGCTCACTTTATTAAAGAGCAAAAAATGAGTTATTGTTTACTGACATCTCTCAATGAAATTGTTCTCAATTATGTAGAATTGGAAATTCCTCCTCTAGTTATGCCCGTGTGTTTGAAAGTCCAGTCCTATTAAATGGTAAAAACAACAGCTACTAATCATTAAGCAGTCTGCAGCAGGCAGTACAATGGGAAGTTTGAATCTACTATCTCTGATTTTTATACAGATCTTAAAGGAGTTATCTCCATATCACTAAAATAAAAATCTGAGTTCTGGGGAAGCCGGATGTCTCAATGGGTTAGGCACTCACTTTGCAGCCCCAGGGACGGAGGATTGAATCCTAGCCCCGGCCTGTGCAGACCCATGTGCTGAACTGGGGAGTACCCCCAGTTCAGTTCTCACCTGGGAGAGACCCCGGCCCAGTTCCTGCCCTGTGCAGCCATGCCCGCCTGTGGAATGAAACTATGTGGAAAAACCAATGACGTGCAACTGTGGAGACTGTTCTGGGCCCTCCCCATTCTCTCTGTCTCTGACTGTATCTCTCTCTCTCTCTGTCAAAAACAATAAATAAATCGTAAAAAAAAAAAAAAAATCTAAGTTGTCCAGATCACATAGCTGGTAAAGACAAGATTCTAAGGAAGGAATGTCTTGTTCCAAATCCTGTATTAGGGTCATTTAATTTTTTTACATAATATAAAGCATACTCCTATAGCCATTAAAAATTAATTAAGCTATTGATGTCATTATTTCAGCAATTAGTTAAATCATTTGCAAACCAAATGTGTTTCTTTTGCCATTTAGCAAAGATTTGGGTAAGATATCCTGAAATTAGGTCCTCTAAAACAAAAGAAAATCAATGTTTCATTATACATTTATGATTTAGCTGATGGAAAGCTATGTTATTTCACATTTATCTCATTTATTTTTACCAGAATAAATTGTAAGCTGTGTATTATTATCTTTATTTACAAATGAGAAAACCCAAGCTCAAATAAGTGATTCCACATCAACCAGCAGTCTGGGTCTGAATTAAAGGTCAATGAATGTTAACTCAGTGTTCTCTTGACTATACTCACTATGTGTTATTGTAGCAAAGAGCATGAATGATGCTATGAGGATAATAGTTCTTAAGGCAAAACTCACCAGCAAAGTCTCCTGACATCATTGAAGTAGTGTCCTTGGTATTTTTTTTTTAGTTAATTCTAACATGCTGATGAGAGTGGTCATTTTCAGTTATGTGAATCCTCAAGCCCATACCCTGTACCTTAGAGCAGTTATTGGCCTTACCCTTTACTGGATACATTAATAAAACATAAATCCAGATCCAAAAGAGGAGACCAAAATCATATAGTCATAAATATGAGAAAAAAATAGATAAAATAGAATGAAGAGCTTTATTG
The DNA here is from genome assembly GCA_004027555.1 of Craseonycteris thonglongyai. NCBI lineage: Eukaryota > Metazoa > Chordata > Mammalia > Chiroptera > Craseonycteridae > Craseonycteris > Craseonycteris thonglongyai. The sequence goes on from PVKE010021758.1 coordinate 19,721, forward strand.
CACAAAAAGAGCAATATAGAGGATGGAAATAGTATGACAATCAAACTGTTCATCACATTTGAGCAGATTCTTACATGTCTATAAAAGAAAAAAATGGCTGAAAACATTAAACAAAGCAATTAAATATTACTTTATATAACAGTAACTGTATATAAAGTAATTAAGGTTGTGGATTTGGTTTAGAGACAAATATACCAATGGAACAGAAAGTAGAGCCTCCAATATACCCTGTATCTGTCTGATTATCCATAATCTATGTACCTATCTATCTATCTATCTATCATTTATCTATCATCTACCTACTTACCTACATACCTACCTACTAGGTACAAGACAGAGCTACAGCATAATAGATCAGTGGGGGAAAGAATGGATGGTTGAATAAATTATACTAGGATAATTATATCCACATATGAAAAAATAAAATTGGAATTTTTATCTCATTTCCTTTAAAAGTCCAGATAAATTAGAAAACTATATAAAAATTAAAATTCTAAAACTTTTAGAAGAAAATTTAAGAAAATATGTGACTTCAGGCTAGAAAAAATATATCTTCACCAAAACCAAAAAGAAAACAAAATCTCATAAAGGGAGAAAATGTTAAATTTTACTATAGTATATGTAAAACTTACTAAAAAATCACATAAGAGGGTGAGAAAAAAAAATCACAGACTTTAAGAAGATACAATTAGCCACTTTAAATGAAAGGGATTATAATCCAAGGTATATGAATTCCTACAACTGACAATAAAAAGGAAAATAGTTAAATAGTATACCAGAAAAAGGACAAAATATACACATTGACAACTTAAAATTCCACCAGATCAGCAGAAGATTAAAAATTATATAAAAGCTGGCAAGAATATGGCAATACTTACGCATTTTTATGTTGTCATTCAGAGTGTAACTGGATTCAACAACTTTGAGGTATAACTTGACAATATCAACTTAGTTCAAAATGTGCATTTCCATGGTTGGGAATTAAATCCTTTCATATATTTCTTAGAGTCTCTCTTCCACAAAGACATGCATAAGAATGTTTACAGCAGCATTGTTTTAAATAGAGAAAAAGTACAATAAATACCTACTCTAATTGTATGAAAAAGTGTCCTACCAAAAAGTAGAGAAATGAATAAAGTAGGACTACACGTATCAGGATGGATAAATGTCACCTACATATAATTCAGTGAAAATAAAATAAGTAGACAATAAGTTGTAGAAAAATGCATGAGTGTTTAGAACATTTATTTAATAAAATCTCATGTCAAGCAATTTTTATCATTTATGATATTGGCAATGTAATAAAGTAGGTATTATTTCCATTTTATACATGACAAAACTGAGACAATAAAAAGTTTTGAAACTTGTCAGAAGATGCACTAGACATTGTTTAGAAATATATACATATGTAATAAAAATTTAAATTAAAGTGAGAAAAGGATATGCACCAGATAAAGAATAGTGGTTACTCAGGAGGAGAGAGATGAAGGTGGATAAAGAGAGACACACACAGGGTTCAGTTCTATTTGCAATATTTTATTAAACTAGGTGGTGGGTTCTTGAGTACTCATTACATCATTCTTTGACATTTTTAGGTCAGAACAATTCTTATGTCCCAATAGTGTAAAATATTTTTTAGATATAGTGCTGTAAACAGGGGGAAATATAAGAAACTGAGAGGTTTGTCATGCAAAATTGTTTTGGCCGTGTCTCTTAATGTTCCCAACCTTTGTTTTCTGTCTAAATTATAAAAGGAAAATAATACTTTGTGTCTTCAAATTAAATAATTATTTGAATGCACTTTGTAAACTATACAATATTCTATACACATCACCAATTATGGCTTTTATTTGGAAGAAATATTATTCCTCTGTCTCAAGAAACAGAGAGAGCTTTGTGTCTAAGAAAGTAAGATTTCAGCTCTCAAAGGCCTGAATATTAAGGTGATGAAGGTGAGCTGGGCTCAGTCACCTGGGAACACCCCTAAGGGAAAATGTGAGTGTAGGTAATGTGTTTAACTGCACAAGTTGATATGCGTGTTTCTGTCTATGTGAGTGTATGTGTGAATGTATTATGAGAATGTGTGCCTCATGTGTGTGTGTGCATGTGTGCATATGTGTGTGTGCATGAAACACTGCTGCTAAGCAAAACACAGTGAAAAGGTTTTTGTCTTTTAGATTTGCACCCTGAGAAAATGCCAGACTTTGAACTTCAGTCACAAAGGACAGAATCTGTCTTCCTTCCAGAACAGCATTGATCTGCTAAAGCAATCAACAGGCTTCCAGCAAGAAACAGGTACTGCATCCGGCCAAGGGTTTCTTATTTTCCATGAGACACCAGCACTGTGGTAACCACACAGCAGGGAATGCTGTATCCTAGGAGAACTAATCAGATTCTCTTCTTTTTATTTTCTCCCATGAAGCAAGAATCACCTTGACTGAGTGAACACCACTGGAGTTCTTGTATTTGGCACATGTGGAGAGCACAGGTAAAGAGAGATACAGAGGAGAGATAAATGTTTTTTTCAATAGTAGAATGGGCACTCAGAAAGATTTAATTTAAGAATTTAAAAGGTGTAGCTTTTAATAAAATACTCCAAGCATAGAAAGTAGAAATGTTAGATATATACCAAACAAAAAAAGGTACCCGTATTTTCCGGCATATAAGATGACCGGGCGTATAAGATGACCCCCTAATTTTACAGTTAAAACATAGGTTTAGGCCTATATTCGCTGTATAAGACTACAGCCTCGGAAGTGGGGGGTCATCTTATACAGCGAATATAGGCCTAACCCTATGTTTTAACTGTAAAATTAGGGGGTCATCTTATACGCCCGGTCGTCTTATATGCCAGAAAATACAGTATATATTATAGCTTTTGAATATTTGTTTTGCTCTTGCACTTCCCAAAAAAGGAGATCAGTCTTTCTTCGTGGACAGAACATTCATGGTTGGGCAGACGTGTGTCTGCCCAAGACAAGAGTTCAGAGGAAGCAGACACCTGAGTAATCTCTCTGTGTATTATGGGAGTGATGTAAAGAGCAAGTTCCGGAGCAGCAATGACGTTTTCAACTTGAAACTCCTTCAGCTGGAACATTGGGCTGTCAAGGTACTTCTACAGACCCTTTGACATCTTCTTTAAAAGTTAGAAATCTGAATTTTAATAAAAATACTGTATAATAATATGAGCACTCTCAGTTTAGATTGGGCCTCCAGTTCCCAGGTAATTATATTAAGAAGGTTCTAGTAAAAGTTTATATGCATTGTACTTTAATGTGGAAGAAAGAATACTGGACTCTAAGCCATAATAGTTTGGTTTCATTTTGTTCATTTCCTTATTTTTATAATTTACAGAAACTTGTTTAAATTGAGTCACAGTTTTGTCATTTAATATGAGTAGGTTTAAATTCCATGTCTTAGATACCGCATTATGGGATGCAATGGATATAAGTGAGATATGTCCCAAAACTCTGCAATACAAAAAGCACTAAACAAGAATATGGGATTTTATGATTTTAATATATCCTGTCTACCAGTGTTTTTGTTTGTTTGTTTTAATTCCATTCTTTGGTTCTCTAGGCTTCCAATTGGGAGTGTAATAGCAGGGAGGAGAATGAGGAGAATGAGGAGAATGAGAATGGTATGGACTCCATGTCCTGCCCACACTTGATTTGAAGTAATTCCATTTTTACATTGTCCATATATTAGAATTATGAATAAGATAGTATTTAGTAAAAAATACAGGTTTTTCTGCATTAAAACTATAAAGTACAGACAACAGGGGAAGGGGTGGGGGACTGTCATTCAGAGAAGAGACCAAAGGGAAAAATCTCTAATGTAACTCAATATGGCAAAAAGAAGTAGTAAAAATAATCATAGGTTGTAAGTCAGGAAACTTGGACTCTATTTCGTCAATGTGGAACCAACCAAGTATGTGACCTTGTACAAGGCATTTAACTTGTACAAACTTCTGTTTCTTTACTTGTGACACAAAGGTACTGTTCTCTAGTTATAAAATAATAAAATTCATTCCTGGAAATATTTGATTTAAGGACTTTCAATATGCCTCTAAATTTATCTTTGAATATTCATTAGCTCCTGATGAAAAGTGCTGGGAGGAAGTAGGTAGAGGTGAGAAAAAGAGGAAAGTAATGTGTGGGTGTGTGTGTGTGTGTGAGAGAGAGAGAGAGAGAGAGAGAGAGAGAGAGAGAGAGAGAGAGATTAAGAGAGAGGTGAAAGAGAGAGATTAAATCACTACTAAATATAAGGCTAAATTCAGATAATCTGAAGACTTTCAATAATTTTGGCAGTGATACAAGCTTTAAAAAGATAATGGAAAAGCTCCTTATTTAGTGTAGTTTCATAAATATTAAAGGCCTACGCTATAATGCAGGCACTGCGGTAGGTACTAGGAACACAAATAATGCACCACAAAGTCATATATTTCCATGTCTCATGCTTCTTATAAGTTTCATAAAGTTTTATTGTCTCAGTTTCATCATTTATAAAATGGGAATATTACCTACTTTATTGGGTTTTTGAGAACATAAATGATTTGGTATATATTTTTATTTATTTATTTATTTATTTATTTAATTAATTAATTTTTTTTAGAGATTTATTTTTATTGTTTTTTTGACAGAGAGAGAGACAGAGATACAGAGACAGAGACAAAGAGAAGGGGGAGGGCCCAGAACAGTCTCCATAGTTGCACATCATTATTTTTTCCACATAGTTTCATTCCACAGGTGGGAGCGAGGTTGCACCAGGCAGGAACTGGGCCGGGGTCTCGCCATGGTAAGAACTGAACTGGGGGCACTCCCCAGTTCAGCATATGGGTCCGCACGGTCCAGGGCCGGGATTTGATCCTTAGTCCCCATGGCTGCAAAGTGAGCACTTAACCCACTGAGCCATCCTGGTTTCCCTGGTATATATTTTTAAAAACAATGTTTGGCATATAGGAAGCTTTTGTTAAATAAATGTTTTAAAATACCATTTTTGTAATATAATTGGAAATCAGGAAGTGACATGGCCCCAGCTTTATTTTTCTTGCTCAAGATTATTTTGGCTATTCAGAATCTTTTGTAGTTCTATAGAAATTTTGAAATATATTTTTCAATATTTGTGAAACAATGATATTGGAATTTTGATAGGGATTTCACTGAATCTGTAGATCACTTTGGGTAGTCTGAACAGTTTAATAATATGAACTCTTCTAGTTCATCAACATGGGACATATTTACAGTTATTGGTGTCTTCAATTTCTTTTATAAATTTTTTGTAGTTTTCAGTATACATATCTTTTACTTCCTTGGTTAACTTTATTCCTAAATCTTCTGTTTATTTTCTGATGCTATTGTAAAAGAAACTGCATTTTTAATTTCTCAGATGGTTTGTTGTTAGTGTAGAGAAATACAGCTGATTTCATATATTGATTTCATGTCCTATGGTTTTACTGAATTCATTTATTAGTTGTAGCATGTTTTTGGTGCAGTCTTTAAGGTTTTCTACATAGAAAACCATGCCATCTGCAAATAGACAACAATTTTACTTCCTTTTTCCAAACTTCATGCTTTTTATTTCTGTAATAATTGCTCTGGCTAGGATTTCCAGTACTATAGTGAATAAAAGTGGCAAGAAGGGACATTCTTGTCTTTTTCCTGATCTTAGAGGAGCTCTTTAAGCTTTTTCACTGTGTTGTATAATATTAGTTATGGACTTGTTATATATGGCCTTTCTAATGGTGAGGTACATTCCTTAATTAAAAATGATCCAGAAATTCTACTTCTGGGTATGTAATCTAAAGAAATTGAAATCAGGATCTCAAAAAGATACCCGAATTCCCATGTTCATTATAGCAATATTCACAACACCCAAGAAAGAGAAGCAACCTAAATGTCCATTGACAAATGAGTAGATTTTTAAAATGTGGTATATACATACAATGGAATGTTATTTGGCCTTAAAAAGAAGAAAATCCTGCCATTTGCAACACTGTGGATGGACTGGAGGGTGGGGAGGATCATAATGCTAAGTGAAGTAAGCCAAAGCACAGGAAGACAAATATTATCTAATGTTCAAAGGGCACAAAGTTTCAGCTATACAAGATAAACAAGTTTTGGGGGTCTACTATACAGCACAGGGCCTATAGCTAACAATACTGTAGTGTATACCATATTTTCCGGTGTATAAGACGACCCCCTAATTTTACAGTTAAAACATAGGTTTAGGCCTATATTCGCTGTATAAGACTACCCCCCACTTCCAAGGCAACACCAGTTCTTCTTTTAATTAAATTTTTAATGAATGACATTTTTCGAACATACCGTAATATACCGTACATTGATACGATAAATGGAAGGTCTCTTCACAAATGGCAATGCCATGAACTTGACCGAGAAACAAGAAATCCAAAAGAGAACATTAACAATGATGGCATCATCTGGAAAGAAAATTACATGAAGAACTTGCAGAAAAC
>PVKE010021759.1:0-26200 GCA_004027555.1 Craseonycteris thonglongyai
TGCGTTCACGCGTTGCGTCCGGTGACAAGTGTAACACATAAGTCAAAATGTATTGTCTGGGTGGGCGGAGATCACAGTGTCAGGCTGTCAGAATTCTAGGAATTTATGACCTTGGCAAATTCCCAGAATGCATTAAACTATTGCTAGAAAGTTTTGTCTTCTACAATCGCTTCAAAGTCCATGGTACACGGAATTCCACTCCAGACATTGCGAGCGATCCATGATCGACCAAAACAAAGTTCATGGTACACGGAATTCCATGCCAGACAATGCGAGCGATCCACGATCGACCAAAATTGGCCTCGCAATCGACCGGTCAACCGCGATCGACTTGTTGGCCACCCCTGGCCTATAGCATAAAGGCTAGTTCTTGAGTATGATATTTGGGGTTCTTCACAATATGACTTTAACTTTCATGTCTCACCATTGTTTATTCCTCAGGAACTATGTACGTTCTTTAACCATGGAAAGCTATTCATTACTCCCCAAACACATCATGCTCTACAGTCCTTTGATGTGTTGCTTCTGTTGTTCTTCCACCTAAAATTCCCTGTACTTCCTTCCCTTCCCCATTGAACTACTTTTTATTAAGGCCTGGGTCAAAAGTCACCTTTCTGTGAAGACTTTCTTGACTTTCCATTAAAACTAAACATTTTTTCTCCCTCAAATACTATATATTGTGCATTGCACTGTTTTAGATTAATCAGTGTGTCTATATTTTCCTACCTGACCATAAGGTCCCTGAGGAGACATGCCTGGCATGTAATAAATACTCAAAATGTGTATTCACTGAATGGACAAAAGAAAAGGAAATAAACAGGAAGTTCTCATATTGGACAAAACAATGTGTTTTGGACTGACATTTGCAGCTAAGGCACTTGGATAGCACTTCTCACAATTTCAAAGAACATCAGATACCGGTATTACAAAAAGATTGTTTTTGAAATATAAAGGATTTTTTCTGGTGAATTTTTATTTCTTTATCACTTCTTAGCAGCCTTTTTGTTTGTTTGTTTGTTTGTTTTGTAGTATTTCTCAGGATGGGGATCCTTAAGTGCAGAAGTAGAGGAATATTATTTTTTTACAATTTGAAGAAATCCTAATAGAAACAGGTCACTTGATTTCTAGGCCAGGTGGAATTCCATTTTCCTGTTTCTCTGGAGACAGGGATGATGTACAATCTGTGCACACTTGGCACATTCAATAACCAATTCTAGTCTCATTTACACTTTTATGCTGAGATCAGCATTCAAGAGTGCAATGAGGGGAGAGGAAGCATTCCTTCATGATTCTACCTCAGACTTGTGCACCATAGTTTGTTTAAAAACACATGATATACATACACACCCACACACACACCAGTAAGTAGACACAGATGATGTTTTGTAGAGGTGATCATTGCTATACCATCTGCCAGGGTCTGTAGTTAGTTTAAAAAAAAAGAGAAAAGAAAAGAAAGAAATTAGTTTGGCAGGATTTGCTCTTCACAAAATCATGCTGATTTTTGCCAATTCCATGTAATTTGATATACTCCTGCAAAATGAATAAGAGAAAAGTGCTTTCACATTGAGCTACAGAAAAAATATGGTCATTGTTCTTATGACCCTTGTTAAAAATAAAATTTAAGTATGAGTTAGATAAGGTCATAGTAAATAAAAGAGAAAATAAAGGAGATGAAGACAGCTAGGTAACTAATTTGGAGTTATCAAAAGTTGAAAATTGTTTGTAGTTGCAATATGATTGATATGCTATTGCAACATCTTCAACTAAAAAGAAGACAGAGGATAAGACCTAAAGCCTTCTGGGATAAAAACCTGCCCAATCCAAGATTTGAAAACCTGTCTTTTTAAACATATACTAGTAAGTTTCCACAGAGGGTGTGCATGCGTTTGTGAAAGGTAACATTTACATATAAAGGATTTCTTCCTAATTTAGAGTCAAAGTCTTCACATGATTAACGTATTGAGAAATATAGGAAATGTAGTTGGTATTAACCACAACATTATTTCAGTCAGTACCATGGCTGTCTACTATGTTGATTTCACAATAATTTTAGAAGAGACAAGTTGAACTTTCTCAGATACAAATAATGGGCATAACTCTACTTTGTTATCCATTTTGCTCTTATTAAACAAATGACTAATGATTTCAAGTTCAGAAACATTCCAAATAGAAGTTGAATGAATGGGTTTTAGTGAAAATTGGTTTGTGTGTAGAGCTCCCAGTTTTTGCTGTGAGTGGGGGACACGAGTAAGAGGATCACAAGTTCCTCAAAGTCATGTTAACATAATTTTGCTATTAAAAAATATTTTTTAATAAACATTTTCTGCTACTTAAAAATTAAGTTCTTTAAAGTTTTAAAGATTATTATTTTTAACAAATTTATTCATTCAACTAACAGAGCACATGCCATGTACAAGACACTTCAAGATACTCATATTTCATATTCGTCAGTCAAAAAATATTTTATTTATACCTTGCATAACAGATCATATATGTCAAACCATATGCCACAAATTTTGTGGCAATTTATTAATACATATTAGTTTCCTCTATTTCATCATGGCATTCCACCAAAGATTTAAGCTTCTGTTAATTTGAAAAAAATTGCCATCTTGTACGATTATCAATGAACTTACAGAAATGGTTCTAGGTGTTATCCATAGTTTTCACACACAGCTCTGAGCCAGATAATCTTTAGTGAAGTTTAGGTGTTTTTTTTTTTTGGTTTGTTTTTTGCTTTTTAATCTCTCTGCCATTCTCTGTGCCTGAGTCTGAACTCTATGGATTGCGTCATCTGGGTTCTCTTGCTCTCTGCTTCTCATGGGGTGCAGCATAAGTGAAAAGGACAGAGAGCCTGGGATATTTTCCAATTTTTCCTTCTGCATGATGATGATAACAGTGGTCTCAATCTCTATGAACACAGTTCCTACACAGAGAATCCTTTTCCAAGTCTATAGTCTTTCAGGCTTTGGTAACACAGTTCCCTCCTTTTGTCTCTTCATGCCTAGGGTAGAAGCGCTCCCTGCTTTTGCTACTTCCTGGGTGACTTACCACCCCACGTTGGTTCACTTAACTTCCCACACCTAAGTCATTCCTTCATTAAATTCTCTTGTGAAACACTTTAAAAGTGCCCACTGCTTCTTGCTGGGGCTCAAGAGAATTCCCTCAAGATGGTTTTAAATCCAGGGGCAAGATTTTCAATGGAAATATCATGAGAAGTTGAAAGCAATTTGAACTGTACCTGGTACTCTAACAGTACTTCCTAACCCTTTTCCTCTTGTGTACCCCTTTTTAACTGATTTCTATAAATTGTAACACTTGTTTTTAAAACAACTGTTTGTAAATACTGACACTTTTGTTCAGTGCTTATCTTGATGTAAAATAGTGGAAGTGAAGTAATAAGTTAGGAAAGAAAAGTTACTACACTAAAAGTACAAACCACAGATTTAAGTTGTAGCACTGTTAAATATTGTTACTGATTATTTTTCGCCTAATCCTGAATAGCCCAGCATGTCCCCTTATCCCACCACCCCCAGGTGTTATGCATACCATATCTTGGGCACTGATGCTCTACAGGGGTCTCCAAACTAAGGCCCGCAGGCCGGATGCAGCCCTCGAGGCCCTCTCATCCGGCCCGTGGAGACCTTTTTATCTACGGAAAAAAATTACGGAAATTTACGTGTATCCTGCCAAGATCAGCCGCTTACTTTTTCTACTTCTGTTCACAGTCAATGAGATGATATAACTGCTGTTTGATAGTTAATGCGGCCCTCAGGCTGAAAAGTTTGGAGACCCCTGCTAGAATAATGGAATTAATTTCCAAATAACTTTTGGACCAACTCTTCTGTATATTTTCCTCATTGGAGTTAATGTTTTATAAAGTTATTTGATTGGAAAAAGGCAACCCTGCCTTTTGTTCTGCAGTGGTAAATATAGTGAATACTAGTTTAGAGGTCAACACTGGCCTGGGGGCCAAGTCTGGCCCAGTCTCTTTTCACAAATAAAGTTTTACTGCAACACAGTAATGTCTATTTCTTTACCCATAGTCAATGGCTGCTTTATGCTACCATGGCAGTTGCAGAGGAGACCTTAAGTCACACACACAAAGCCTAAAATATTTACTATCTGGTCTTATACAGAAAATGTTTGCCAACCTCTGAAATAGTTGACTGAATGATATATTTGTCACTTTATTTCTTTTGGCCTCATTTAAGTTCAATGTTCTCTGTGTCTTGTATGTTCAGTATGTTGTCTCAAACATATGATAACTCAATAAATAATGACTAATGAAGAAAGTAAGAATGCACTGAGAAATAGAGAATGCATAACCATAGTTTTACTTTAAAACCAGAACCTACATTTTTATTCTTTTGCAAGGTTTATTAGTCAAGTTTTACATATGGTTATGGACATTTGGGGTTTGAGGTTTTAAAAACTGATAATCTGGTATTTCTCCACACTTATATGATAGATATTGTTATTAAAAATACATTTGTATTCCATTTATTGATTAATTTAAACTGAGAGGCCTGTCCAAACTTTGATAATTGTTATATTTTTTATGGTGTTATGACAATGGTATAAAATAATTTTTAAAATAATATGAAATAAGTGAAGCAATATGTTAACCTCGGAGTGGCAAAACTATTTGATTTCTTTGTTTCTTCTTTAGGTGTTTTTGATTTTTCCAAATATGACAATAAAATGCATTGTTTTTATAATGAGAAAATAAAATAATTTGTTAAATATGAAACATGTTTAACTCTATGTACTGAATATTTTATAATGTTATTTTAGTTTGAGAAACAAAAGACAGATCTTTAGGTTATAAAAATTCATGTAATAAATTGAGTCTGAGAACTCTTCTCAAGCTAACATATTAAGAAAAAATTCAACTGGAACACATTGGTTGAAAATTAGGAAATAAAAATTTTCACATTTATATTTTCTAAGTTTCATGTAAATTTTAACTTTCAACAATAGAACATCAAATACATAGTCTCTTATATCAGTATATGCACTTTTTATTTAGCTTTCTACTTCTGTTCAACAGAAGGGAATAAATGTCTTCATATTTCCTCATTTGTAATGTTTATCATTTATATTTTTTATATGGAAGCAGATCTACATTTTTTCTTTGATTAGAAATATTAACTGTTTTAGCCCATGTTTATTTTCAGTAGCCTAAAAGCACCATGGTGCTTTAAGTAAAAACCTACTTGCTGACATTTTAGAAAATGCTATGTGGCAAATTCTAGTGACGCCTTAAAAATGATATTAACATACCCAAGGGTAGCCAGTTTGTGTTTGTTCTATTAGATGACCTTAAGCTTTTGTGTCATGGTATATCATTTATGTATTATATTTCTGTAGTCTTCACTGTGAGAATAGTGCCTGTCACATGAAAGTTTCTGTTCATTTAATTAAAGATTCTTCATTGTTCTGACATGGGCTAGGTTCTGTTTTAACTAGGTGTTCCTAATGTATGTGTCCAGGATAAAAATGTGTAGATAGTAGAGGTTAGGAATAGAGTTACAGTCAGAATAGAAGAGAGATTCTTTTCACCATTTAAAAGTCCATTCAATGATAGTTGTCTTTTTCTATACTGGTATGTGTTTTTATTTTCTCCTCTTATCAGATTTTCATTTGCTTAATATCTTTCCACCAGGAGCATTGTATAGGAATAAGTTACCACCTATTTTACAGATTTAAGGAGTTAAAGGAGGAACCTTGCAAATACAAGGAACTGATCACATGATAGGACAGTTATAGCCTGGAGATACCTGGTAAGTGGCCATTAATTTACAAGATTACTTCATGTCATATCACAGCAAATTAGTTAAAGAAATAGGGTGGCACCGCTTTGCCTAAGTAAGACAGAGAAACAAACTAAACAAAAACATTATACCAAGAGACACTTTTAGGTTTATCAACAATTCATGAACTTTAGTCACAGAAGAGCCCATAAGGTTCTCACTCAAAAATTGTTAATTATTTCAGTGTTTTAACAATCTGTGAATTCCTTGCACATTGTAAATTAGAATCAGCATATTGGAACGGGGACTCTCAATACAGATAGTCAGCAGCAAAAACCAAGAACCAAGAGATAAAACAGAAAAACTACTCCAAGTACAATAAAAACTCAAAACATAGTTGTATGGGACCTGTGAGTATAGGTCAAATGCCCTTGCACTTCTTAAGAGCCTCTAAATACATCATTAAAAGCACAAAATAATAATATAGGTCAATTGTGATGACATATTTCTCTAATAAAAGGTCAGTTTCTGGTCAGAATATGCTGTCCAATAAAACTTAGACAACTATAACACCTTTCTAGAAGATTTCCTTCAAAATGACAAAAGAGAATGAAATACAATTTGGGTGATGAAAAGGATAAATATCATTATATGCTGTCTGAAAAATGAAAGATTACATGATGTTTATGTATACCTCTAAGTTTTTCTCTGAGAACAAAAGTTACATAGAGTTGGGGGAATACCTGTCTTGAAAGTCATTTATTTTATGGCCTCAGTCTTTTTAGTTCTTCAAATTCACTGGCAAGCAGTGATCGCCAGCTAATGCCTCCTCTAGGTTATTTAGTTAATTAGAATAGTCCTTCTTGGAAGTTTCTCTACTGTGAACTGTTGCCACTTGTTAGGAATTTAAACTGGTTGAAGAATGACTCTTTGATATATTGACTGAAAGTGCCCATAATAGCAAGAACTTATCTTAAATGCCAGGGATACAGAGATGAACACTCTTCAGGAGTTCCCCATCTACTCAAAAGAAGAACATGTGAGCAGATACATGCCATTCAGAGCAAGTTACAGAAATAAAAGGATATGAGATACTATGCAGGCACAAAAGAGGGAGTGTTCAACTTATCCCAGGAAGGGGACTGCTTAACATAGAGTGACACTTGAATCCTGAAGGAGGAATGGGAGTTGATCTGGATAGAAAGCAAGGAAGGGCATTTCAGATGGGATGGTATAGCATGAAACATAATGGTAAATTTGTGGTAGTTCACTGTGGAACACAGCACTAGGGTATTTGAGAGGCACAACTGAACATTGGACTGAGAGTAGGATTCCTCTCTCTGGCCTGTCATCTCTTTCCAACTTTCTATTCTTCTGCCCAGTTGAGATACAAGACAGAGCAATAAGTCCACTGTCTAAGCAAATGTCCAGTAGGGAATGAAATCAGTATGCCAATTCTATATCTGAGGCTCAAGGAAGTTAAGCAATCTACCTAATCTCTCTCTCTCATTCATGGTATTATATTTCAACTTAAAACTATGTTGGATAATTAAAAGATATGCTTTCCATATTCTTAGGTGAGTTTAAAATATTATCCATTGCAGCAAGAGGACTTAGAGACCCCTTTGAAAAATCTGTGTGAGATTGGATTTCTTGATGGCATTTCTTTTTAAATATTCATAAGACAATGGTGCCATTCTTTTTTTAAACAGCTTTTTTTTTTTTTTAGAAATAATGAACAATTCAGCAATTTAAAATGTCCAACTCAATGATTTTTAGAATATTCACATAACTGTGTATTTATCACTACAATGTTAGAATATTTTCATTTTCTCAAAAAGAAACTCCATATTCCTAAACTTGGAATCCCATTTCCTCCCAACCTTCCCAGGCCTAGGCAACCACTAATCTACTTGCTGCCTGTATAGATTTGTCTCTTCTAGATATTTCACATAAATAGAATCATACAATATGTGGTCCTTTATGACTGGTTTCTTTAACTTAGCATAATGTTTTCAAGGTTCATCCATGTTGTAGTGTGTATCAGTATGTCATTCTTTTTTTTATTGCAAAATAATATTCCATTGTATGGCTATACCACATTTTATTTATTAATTCATCAATTGATGGACATTTGGGTTGTTTTTCATATTTTGGCTATGATAAACAATGGTACCCTTCTGCTGCTGTATTTGTTATTTTTATTATACTAGCTTACGGATGTGATTAGCTTTGCAAATATTTATCTGCAAATAAAAATATTTATCACCAAGGTTCCTGGTTTCGGTTAAATCTATCTCTATCACTTCCTATAGTGTAGATCAAGATGGAGGTACACGTGTACTTTTGGTACACAGGTAGTGTTATATATGTATAAATTGAAGGGGGAGTCTCAATTATAATACATGGGGTGGGGAGAGTCTTCTGAATTCCTAAATGGGATCATGGACCATTTCACCCACTAAATTTCTGGTTAGAAGAGAGCAGAGCTAATAATATAGACCCTAATTAGATGGGTATGGTATTTCCAAAGTCCTTTCCTGATGGATTTAACGTTCCAGGAAAGGATGAATTCAGGACAAACAGATAACTACGAAGTACAAAACAAAAGTACTTTTGAAGAATTTTTTAGAAATCTCTTCCCAATTGAAAGGAGAATTGAAGCAAACTTTTGGATTTAATCTTGTAAGACTTTGCAATTCGAAGACCATTAAATTGTGTAAATGTACAATTCCTCTTTCGCCAGACGAAGACATTTCCTGATTGGACTCTTGAGATATTATACAGCATTACTAAGGCTGCTGTTAAACTAGACAATTGTGAATTGGTAGGTTTTCAAATAAGTTACTCCAGACCTCAGTCTGGTCTACAGCTTCCTGTTTTTACAATTAAGTCCTCATGTTTCTTTGTTGAGAGAGAGAGAGAGAGAGAGAGAGAGAGAGAGAGAGAGAGAGAGAGAGAGAGAGAGAATATGTGTGTGTAAAACCTAAAGATAGACCAGGAAGCTCTTGAGGCCATCTGGCTTTAGAGGGGGAATCCAGATTTCTGTGAAGGTTAGCTAGTAAATGTAAACTGGATAAACAATCCTATTGTAACATACCACTCCTGTGCAAAACCTTCAGTCATCACTGTCCAAAATGCCCCTAACTCCTTGTTCTTCATGTTAATACTTTATGGGTTTTTCATCTACGGTTGAATGAAGCAAGTTGCTCTGTCTTAAGATAAAGCCCATCATAAGTATAAAAACTTCTATGGATAATCAAGCTTCTGAGGGATTACAAAGAAAAGTAGACTATCAGGCATTGGGCTGCTCCTGAAAGCAATACTTTTTTTGGTACCTGCTTTCTCCCTGTCTGCATTTCCAAATAAAGGACTGTGATTAGGAATCATCAAGAGCAAAAGGAAAGGATTGCTAGCAACTAGAATGACCCAAGTCTTGTGTACTAGGCAGAGCATTTCTCTGCTCTCCAAAGCAAGATCCTTTCTTCTGTGACTTAAGTAAAGTAGGAGAGGTTACCTTTTAAATTTATTGCTAAAGATTCTTCATTTGGGGAGAACAATGATGAAAAAAACATCAATACCTTTTACAGAGCAATTACTATAAATTGCCATTGAATTTAACCCTATTATTATCCTTGCTTTACACATGAAGAAAATGAAACAGACAGGTTCAGTAAGTTGCTAGGCTCAAACAGCTGGTAAATATAGAGCCTAGATTTGAATCAGGCAGAAAGACTAGAGAGCTCAGGCTCTCAACTACCTAGTAATTAAGAAACAGTGCTGTTTTTTAACTCAGTGTTATGACAAAACATTTTTGCGACTAATTAAAAATATCATACAAGTAATCAAAGTAGATGTTTGGGTAAATGTAAACAGCACACATTGCAAAACTGTATTTATTTTCTAAAAGAAAAATGTTTTACATGCACATTTTGTCACAGGGAAAACGTCTTCATTTTTCTTCAAAATGAAGAGCAGAAACATTTGATTTTGCTGGAGGACTGCTAAAATTACTTTGATAGTTCCAGTTGTGCATAGCATAGAGATTTATGACAAATATGTAATCTGTTTGTCACCCAACTTGGATGACTTTCAAATGTTTCTTCTTAGTTCTTGATTTTGTTTGGATTTTTTTCAATGGATAATCAGGCATGTCCAACCTGAGGCCTAGGATGACTTTGAATGAGGCCCAACACAAATTCTTAAAAGATTATGAGATTTTTTTACTCTATTTTTATTTATTTATTTATTTTTAGCTCATCTGCTATTGTTAGTGTTTGTGTATTTTATGTGTGTCTCAAGACCATTCTTCCAATGTGGCCCAGGAAAGGCAGTAGGTTGGACACCACTCGGCTAAATAGTCAAACCTGAGTCACCTTTGCTCCACTCAGGGGATACCAACATGTTGAAAGACTGTTTTAGTTATTTGAAATCCTACTACATTCACCTTGCAACTTTGAAGAGCACTCATCCTTTGGATGACTGGCTTTTTAAAAGAAGAAAACAGGAAAAACAAAACAAAGCAAAAACAACAACAAAAACAAGTTTGCAGCTCAAGTCTCTCCTTTGCTATTTGCTGCAGCGAATTTGCCTATTCTTGCTGGCGAAGAAAGCACGCTTAACAGATCAAATCAAACTGTCTGAAAAGGCTGTCTGCATCCCTCCTGTTTAGAGAATTTCGTTCCCTTTACTTCACACATCAAAGGAGTCACTCAGTGAGGAAATAAACCATAATTATGCTCGAGCGAGGGAGCAGACAGAACCCTTCTTCTGCATTCCCTATTCCCGTCCTCAGACCCTGGGTGCAAGCAAGGCGCAGGCCACCGCAGCAGCTGCAGCGAGAGATAGTCCACGCCCGCGCCAATCTCCAAGATCTGGGCGGCGGCGGGGCCGGTCCGGGGACGCGCTTGCTCGGGAGCGCGCTCATGCAGCGGTTTTCTTCTCCCACAATCCAGAGGCTGCGGCGCGGGAGGGGCGGGGAGTCGGCGGAAGGATATGGGCGCGGAGGGAGCCGCGCTCTCCTTTTGACGGCGGGCTCGCGGCTTTGGTTGGGCGGCGAAGAGAGGGGTGTGATGCGGCTCTGCGGTCCTGAGGCCGTTACTCCGGCTCCTCTAGAGAGGGCACAGGACTAGGCTGCAGCGCGGCGGTGGTTCTTTTGCTAGGGCTTCCCAGGGGCTCCCTGAAAAGGCTGGCGGGGCTCCGAAAACTGGGGTGTTAGGGACACACAGTCAAGCCCCCACCCCACCCCCGGGAGGGGAAGGGGGCTGGAGGCGAGGCTTGAGGGCGGCGCAGGGGATGGTGTCTGCTCGGGGGAAAGGGGCAAGCCCTGCCTGTCGTTGGTGAGGGTTTCTGCCGACTGGGGAGGCTCCGCGGTTGAAGCGGCCCGATGCCCATTGGTGAAGCGTGTTGAGCGGAACGCGGAGGTCGAGCGTGGCGGCCGCTGCGAACCCTGTCTAACGTGGTATTTTGTTTAGCCCGCGTTGGGATTAATTCATTGGAGGCAGCTTCGCTGGTCTGGCTTGTCCAGGAGCTGGGCAACCTTGACGGGCTTTTTGTCTTGTTGCTCCAGCCCCCTTTCCCTTTCTCCTCCAGATGCCTTTTCTCTGCCCGGTACAGACATTTCCAGCGCAGGCTGCGGCTCGTGGCTGCTGTCGAAGCCACTTCTCGGGATTTCGGCTCGTTTCTCTCGGGGGTCTTTTTGAGGAGGGAGAGTTTTTCTCTCCACTCCATGATGGGGTTTTCTTCCCCTGCCAAAATGGATTTTCATTGATTTGTACTTAAACCCTTTAGTGACCAATTCCGTAGGCTTATTTTTGTGGTAGTTCCTTTTTTTCAAATACATTATCTGTAAAATGGAGAACGAGATCTTTACTCCTCTTCTGGACCAGTTCATGACCAGCCCCTTAGTCACTTGGGTAAGTGGAGTGTTGTTTATTGTGTATTTTGCTGCATTATTTGTGACTGCAGAGATGAAGGTGGGAATTCGTGTCGTGATGATCACTCTGTTCTAGGTTAAAACGTTTGGACCTCTGGCTGCAGGAAATGGAACCAATCTGGATGAATATGTGGCTTTGGTGGATGGGGTATTCTTGAACCAGGTCATGCTCCAAATGTAAGTGTTTTTTTCTTCTTTTCTAGGTAACGTGTTTTCTTGAAAAATTACGAACTGTGAACTTACAGATTTTATGTTTTAAGATCTTAATTTGGTTCTTTGGTTAGAAAAAGTCACATGGTTTAACAATTAGACCTTGAAAAGAGTGATAATCTTACATGCCCAGCCTATGTATCGTAACCCAGTGATTATAATTACCTGTTCAAATTGTGAAACTAATTTTTTATACCACAGCCATGCGTTGTCTGTCACTTATTGTTTTAAGTTCTGAAATTTGAACCACATTGTTTTCTCTTGATAATTTGGTAAAATGAGAGAGAGAATGAGAATAGTTCCTATGGGGTGGGGGTGTGTGATGGAGGGGGGCAGCCTTTACTATGAAGTTATGTGCATTTTATGTAGAAGTGTTTCTTACTAATCTTTGTGTCTAAAAATAAATGACTCAAAATTTGAAACTGGTAGAGTGAAAACAGATTTCAGAAGAATGAATTTTAAACAATAGTTCTGATTGGTGAGAAACTTGCTGTAGCAAGTAATTTAAATGCTTATAATAACTGAAGCCTGAGTTAGATGATTTATTGTGTGAATTATTTGATTAATTTTTGAGGGATTATTTTAAAGTATTAGAACTAGTTTTGCAGGTAACTGAAGTCTTGATGACAACTAGGTAATGATCTCTAGGCAAATCTTTTGTCTTATATTTATGATGTTGAGCTTGTATTAAGTAGGAAAGTTTTTGAAATGGGAATTGAGTATTGAAATCATAGTGGTAGCTGATAAGTGAAATACAAATTTCATTTTTATCACTGTAGGTATTTATTGTAGCATACCTGCATTCTAAATATGTCAGTGTAGATTATCAAACGCTGAATATTACAAAATATTACAGTTATGCTCAAAATAATGTACCTTTAGCCTTATTTCTCATGAGTAGAATCTGATTATAAGTATAGTTTGGAACTTTCAATTTCAAGACATTATCATTCTCATCTTAAAATTGAAAGTTCCAAACTGTACTTGGGAATTTAGTGCATTATTTATAAATGCTACTAGAGAATGTCTGCTGCTAATGAACTAACTGTTAACCTACTAACTCAACTGCCAGTTTTGTATTGTATTGGGAATTATTTTTTATTTGAGATTTTTCTATTTAAAAGAGGGTAGAAGTCAAATCCGTACATAATTTTCGGTGTTCTGTGTGCTCAAAGAGATTTGTGTGCTGTTTTCCATGTATATATTGATCCAATAGGGAAGTGTTATACTACTACATAAAAGTTCTCCTAAAGTGTTTTATTTGTATAGGCACCTAAAGAAATATGCATGTTACCTAAATGTGGGCATATATTTTTTCCCCTAAGAAAGATAAAAGGAATGCAGATAGACACTATTTGCAGGAATAGTAAATACATTTTTGGCAGCTTTCTCATGGATCTATTTTTTATCTTTGAACTATCCCACTATTTCCTAAGGAAGATGGTAGAATAACTAAATTGACTTCTATTTTAGGGAACACACATGACAGGAAGGGTAGCCATTAGAGTAGATACTCGGAACTTGTTTCCTTATGTCTCTTTTCTTGCCTGTTTTTAGACAGAAATTTTTGAATTTGTATGCTGAACTCTAAAAATATAGGTGTGTTCACAAAAATAGGAAAATGCATTACTTTAGTTTCCATTTTAATGCTTTTTATTTGAATAATTCTTTTCCCAAAAAATATTTAGATTTTTTTTTTTTTTTTGAGACCTGAATAGTTAGCCTAGGTGCTAAAAACACTTTAGTTTGTTTCCACTTTGAGTACAGTTTATACTTAAGAATATGTAAGTATATTTTGAAAGTAATGATGTTCCAAAATAGTGGTTGCCAAGTTGTTTTGGGGGGGAGAAATAGCTTCATTCCAAACCTCAAATCTGCTTCTGTTTTCAGTTCCACCTTCAGTTTTTAAAAAAGATTTTTCAGAGTCCTAATTTTGTTCTGAATGACTTTTATATAAATTAAAGGAAAAATAAAATTTTAAGGAAGAAGTTTGTTTCAGTTTTTTAAAAAATAATTTGCTAGAATAAGATCAAAACACATTAAAAAAAATACATTATTTACCCAATAGGGTAACAAAGTATACATTGTTTTAAAAGCTATATTTTACTAATTTTGAAATCATTAAGATTTCTGTTAAGTACATTATTTCATTTAATGTTTGATTTAATGTACTCTATTAAATTGTCAGTTGAAACACCCAGAAAGTTAACCTAAAAGTTAATCTATGTAATTTGTAAGTTACATTTGGTTATATAATTTGTGAGTGAGAATCCTTTGTAAATGAAACTTTATTTTTCTTCATGTTTCTTGTTCTTGGAGTTCACTGGGCTTCTTGGATCTGTGAGTTTGTGGTTTTTATCAGATTTGAAAAAAAAATGGCCATTATTTACATACACACACACATAATTTTTTTTCTTTGTCCCCTTTCTTCCTTTTGGAAGTCCACTTACATGTATGTTAGGCTTCTTGATGTTCACTGATGTTCTGTTCAAATTTTTTTTTTTCCCCAGTCTTCTCTGTTTCATTTGGATATCTTGCTATGTCTCCAAGTTCATTAGTCCTTTTTTCTGTAATGTGTAATCTGTTACTCCCATCCAACAAGTTTTTCATTTCAGGCATATATAGTTTTATCTCTAGAAATACAGACGTGGGAGGCTGCCTCGCTCCTACATGGGAGGCTTGCCTCCTTGAGCCAGCAGAACTGGGGGCCTCCCACATGGGAGGCATGCCCCCTTGAGCCAGGGGCCAAACCAGGGAGAACTGAACTGGGGGCCTCCCGGATGGGAAGCACACCCCAGTTCAGCATATGGATCTGGAATGCGATCCCTGGTCTCTGAGGCTGCAAAGTGAGCACTTAACCCGCTGATCCATCCAGGCTTCCCTCCATTAAGTATTCTTGAGCTTTGTTCATGGATGCACTTAACTTATAAATAGTTTGATCTTTTCAAATTTTCCTTTTAAGTTGTGTTAGGGAGTACTGCTTTGTTGCACTATTGAGGCAAAACTCTTCTGAGTACTCTGGTTGTTGGATATAGGAACTCAATGTGTACATTCAGCTGAAGACTTGAGGGATACCTTCTGGATATCACTGGATCTATCTGTGCAGCTTTTTTAAAAGTACTCTGCCTTGTGTATGGTAGTCACCTTGTTATATCCAGACTAAGTTTTGTCTCCTCAACTCAGGGAGACCATTATGCTCTGCCTGGGTTCCCCATCACTTTTCTGAAGCCTAGAAGCTCTTTCAAGGTAATAAGCGAGGGCCTTTCCATTGTCCTAAAAAATGCTACTTATATTTTGTCTTTTTTATATTTCCCAGTTGTTTCAGGCAGGAGGGTAAATTTGGTTCCTGTTACTACAGTCTTGGCCAGAAGTGGAAATCTGTTTATATTTGCCCGGCCAGTTTTGTTTCCTTCTTTCAGATGTGGTATAGAATTTTATTGTAGAAGCCTTATGTAGAATTTTATTTTCACCTAAAGTGTTTATTGAGAGTACAAATATTGATTAATTTAGTGTCTAGATTTGCCATTTGGAACCTAGAATCTGAAAGTAAAAAGTTGATTTCTTCATGCCAGTTTATCAACTGCCTTATAATTTTAGAGTCTATTCACTGACTTGGGATTCACTGTATTCAGAGATGAATCCTGGATTTCATTGAGTAGCTCCTTGAATCAAAGAATCTCTGTAAGAGCTTGTGACATGGTGTCAGTCCTCTTTAACTATTGGGAAGAGGAAGCTATTTAGAGATCTAGAATGATGGCCAGCTCTTTTGTATTCTGCAGGGCATTTCCTACTTCAGCCAAATGAAGTCTTTTTCCTCAGTGCTAGTTATAGACATAAGGCTTGGTGACAGTGAAGTAGAAATAATCATTTCTGTTTGAGATGTCACGCAGTTCTGTAACCAATTTTGAATATTACTTGCTGTGAATTTTTAAGGAATTTGGAACAATAGTAAATTTCATAATCTTAAATTTTTAAAAGTATGCTATTTGTATTACCTTAGCAGTTGAAAATATGGATATGTTAGGGTTTTAAGTACTGAGAAAGTTAATAGTATCAGAACAATATTTGAAATTATTCTTTGATTCAACTTCATTAGATAGCTATAGAGATCTATACTTGAAATACTTAGTAATTGTGATATACTTATTTTGGCTTTCCTTCTTTTAGAATCTTGAGTTTGAAGGAACTTTAGAAGTGATCTACTATACTGTGAAAATAATTTTTAATTAACCCCCTGACACATAATCATCTAACTTCTGTTTAAGTATTTTCTGAGAAGCATCTTCAGAAAGTATACCTAAAGAAATGATTTATCTAATAGAGAAAGTTGACCAAGAAATGATCCTACTTCTATCAATGCTTAAGATTAAAAAATAGATTGTACTAGTTTTATTACTAAAATAATCCTAAAGTGACTTATAAAATATATAAGTTGTCTTAGCAAGTATGGCTTTGGCTTTGAATTTTGGTGTGGTCACTCTCAGGTTTTCTTATTCAAACTTATAGTGTTGTTTAGTTTTATTTCTGTTTGTTGATTCTTTAAAAACACACTCTCAGTGTAGTCAGAGTTGCTATCTTATTACCAAGTTTTGTAATTTACTTCCCAAATATTTCTCAGATGTGTCCCTGACTCTTAGATTAATGCAGTAGCCCCTGACTGGCCTTCTGACTTTTAGGCTTACTCCCTTCAACTTGTCTTCACATCTGTGATCTTATTAAACTTTATGAAACACTCCTGTCTTAAAATTGTTCAAAGCTTCTGCCTTGAGAGTAAACACATTACTTAAGCATCCAGACTCCTTTAAGATCTGGCTGCTGCCTGATTCTCTAGTTTTGTCTTTGTATAGTACCACTCACTCCTCAATGTATAGCCTAAGGTTAAGCAAACTCGTAGTTCCCAAAGATAAGCTATGTTCTGATAGGTCTCAACCTTTTAATACATATTTCCCTTCCCTAGAACACTCTTCTACCTCCTCACTATTGCTTCTTAACTGACACCTGTTTACTTACCATCACTACTTCTCTGTCATTCCCTGGCTCATCCTAGGCTTAATACTCCTCCTTGTGCTTCTGTAGGACCCTACATATAGTACTTTGGTGATAGCATTCTCTCACTGCATTGTAGTTCTTGGTATGTTTGACTCTATTGACTAATCTGAATTTATTGAAGCCAGGAACTTAACGTCTTTCATCTCTAGTCCTACCATAGTGTTTGACATACAGTAGGTTCTTGATACACTTCTGTTGTATGAATGAATAATAGAGAAGTTGTGTGGTAAAGTGGAATGAATTTGGGCTTTGAGTCAGATAGACTTGGGTTCGATTCCCATTGTACTACTTAATAATATGTGACCTTAAATAGTTTACTTAGTATCTCCAAATCTCAACTCCTACATCTATAAGATGGGAGATAATGTTTCCTTCTTGGAGGGAAGGTATCTGTCTTCTGTTTTGTTGATTGTGGTATCCCTAGTGCTGATTGCTATCATCATTATTGTACTATGTTGTACTATACCTACCTATTTATATTTCCTCAAACAAGTCAGGATTATTCACAGCTTAGATCTGTATGATCTCTGTTGGTCATACATAGCTGTATAATCTTTAGCAAGTTATTTAACTGCTCAATTTCCTCATTTATATATACATGATAAAAAGAAACAATCGCAAAGGTTATTATGAGAATCTAATAGAATAATTTGTACATAATGCTTAGTATATGCCAAGTGTTCAATGTATGTTAGTTGGGTTTTTTTTTAGATTTATTTTATTGTTTTTGACAGAGACAGAGAGATACAAAGAGAAGGGAAAGGGCCCAGAGCAGTCTCCATAGTTGTGCATCATCAATTTTCAATGTGATTTTGTTCCATGCTTGTGGGTGAGGGCTGCACCAGGTGGGAGCTGGGCTGGGGGCCTCCCACATGGGAGGCATGCCCCTCAAGCCAGGGGCCGAACCGGAGGATGAGAACTGAACTGGGGTCCTCCTGCATGGGAAGAGCACCTCAGTTTAGCATATGGATCCACGTGGGCCAGGTCTGGGACTCGATCCTTGGTCCCCGGGGTGCGAAGTGATCGCTTAACCTGCTGAGCCATCCTGGCTTTCACTATGTTAGCTGTTGATACCTTTATTGTTTTGTTTCCATTATTGTTTGATACCTTTATTGTTTTGTTTCCATTATTGTAATAATCATTTTTCTCTGGACTACCCTTTCCCCGTTTTTGTACCTAGCAAATTTCTACTCGTCCTTAACACACTGTGAAGTTCTTTGGCAGAGTTATAATTACTGTCTCCCTTATGATTCCACATCTGTCTTTACCAAATTGTTAAAATGATGTGACTGCTATACAATTAGCATTTAGACGGTAGAGATTTTGTGTTATGTATTACACCACCTAGCATAGAACCTGCATAGCATAGATTTGGTATGTCATACATTTTCAGTACGTGTAAGAGGAAGGAATGAAGACATTTTATAATTTTACTCATTTAAAAAAATTAAGTACACTCTGGTTCCAGTGTTATAGAACTTAGTTTGTTTTCCTTTTAGTTTGTCTTCTATTTCTTTTTTCTTTTGTTTGTCTGCCCTCTTATTTGATTTAATTACCTTTATTGGCTATATTCCCCACCTATCCATCTTGCTTGAGGTGAGGTGGTAAGAACAAGTCATAGTTCACTTCTTTGTCTGGTATTTGAATACACAGTGACTTTAGTTTGGTTTCCAATAACTTTCCAGATGATGTCCAACATATTGAGATTTCTGTATTGTACTGATGTCTTCAAGAGCAATATCTAGTGATTGTCTGATTATCAATATGACGCATATCTAGGTAAACTATAGAAAATGATAAGATTCTAGAGAAGAACAAGTGAACTAGTTGCTATATATGGGAGTACTTCTAAAAATTTTAACTGAAATTTCTCTCTGTAATGTGTATTAATTATGGGAAACTAGTCCTCACAGAATAGATGGAAATGAAGACAAATTTTAAAGTATACTGTTTTTGAAGAACACCAGTTGACCTTCATTTAGGATTTATGAAGCACATTGGTAACACTAGTAAGCATAAAGTTTCAGTATTTCAAAATAAATATTTGAGAATTTAATTGATATTGAGAGGTCTAATATTTCAATTAGACATTAGTAAATTAGCTGCTTTTAGAGAGCTGGTGTGGTATAGAGAAAAAAAGATAGACTTGAGAGTTACAAATTTAAATCATGGATCACTTATTTAATGTATTACATAACTAGTTATTAAAATAACCTTAATATTCTCTTTTTTTTTTTAATATTCTCTTTATTCCTGATTTTATTCCTATATTTTAGGTCTGTTTTGCTAGTTAAGTATTTAATAAAACTAGACTGATAAAAGCCAAACTTTACTCTGAGAGAGAGGAGGGAACCAAACCAGGGGCCTCCCATATGGGAGGCGAGAACCTTTGCCACCATGCCATCCTGGTGATTACCAGTTGCACTGGGGTTGCATGGACTGGGATTGGGAATCAAACCCCAGACCTTGCAACCGTGAGGCAAGTGCTTAACTGCTATCCTGGCATCCCCAAGTACTCATGATTTTTTGAGTTGCCAGTCGAACAAGTCTCTATTTTGTGGAACTGTATTTTTACTTGAAAGAGAGACTGACAAACTATAGTTGTTCAGAGTTGAGTAATGGACAGATTTTTTCTCAAAAATGAACAAAGTGAGCCTGTCACTCAACGGATAGTGTGTGTTGTGAGTGATAAGCTTTGAATTATAGAAAACAAGAGCTTAGTAGCTTCTCAATATTTAAAAACTTTTCTGATGAGACTATTAAAATACTTTTCCTTTTTCTGATTGTATATTTATTTCTCAATTTTCTTCTTGTTCTTTGAGCAAAATAGTGTATCACTGCATGTTGAATGCAGAAGCCAATTTAAGAATCCAGATGTCTTCTATTAAGCCACACATTAAAGAGATTTACTCAGTTGTAAAAGAATGTCACTCCCTACTAAAAATTTTTTTTTTAGAAAAGATGGTTATTTATCATAAAAATGTTCTTTATGCTGACATGAATGAATTTGTTATTTTTAGATGGATGAATAAATTATTTTTTAATTCTTAATTTTAATTTCGAATATAGTAAATATATATAGATATAACTCACATAAACAAAAGTTATTTGGAGTCCAATAATTTGGTTTCGCACGGGCCGGGGCCCAGGATTCGATCCCCGGTCCCCAGCGCTGCAAAGTGAGCGCTTAACCCACTGAGCCATCCCGGCATCCTCAATTTTTATTGTTTTTGACAGAGAGAGAGATACAGAGACAGAGGGAAGGGGGAGGGCCCAGAACAGTCTCCATAGTTGCACGTTATTTGTTTTTCCACATAGTTTCATTCCACAGGAGGGAGTGGGGCTGCACAGGGCAGGAACTGGGCTGCGGTCTTCACTCCGGTGAGAACTAAACTGGGGGCACTCCCCAGTTCAGCATATGGGTCCACATGGGCCGGGGCTGGGATTCGATCCTTGGTCCCCGGGGCTGCAAAGTGAGCACTTAACCCACTGAGCCATCCTGGCTTCCCCTTAATGTATCTTAAATTATGAGAAAGTACATGAAGAGGACTGTTTCTATATACCTCTCCAAAAATGACTGTTTAGTCATTGTGAAGATCAAATTAGTTAATTTTGGTAGATATATAAAAGGTGATATTAATATTAGGTTTTATTGTTGGCCATCATGCATAGTAATTGAGTTTGTGAGAAAGAAGAGAAATTAAGGTAAAGGGATACTTAAAAAAACAACACTCATCTCCCTGATTATTTTCAAGGCAGAGATAGATACCTTAACTACTTGGATAGCTCAAAATGTTGATGATATTTGCCCAGTTAATTATTTTCCATAAAGCAATCCTTCTGGTATATGCACATTTGAAGTTAGATATGCAAATAACTTAGTTATATCTGTTGTTTCAAAGTGACATGCAAATGTTATTTAATTATGTGTTGCCATATAAAATTATTTCATAAATTAAAAAAAAAAAATCCTTCATACAACTAGTTTTAAATTAGAGTAGCATGATCAAAAACATGAGCACATGTAGTTGTTAAGCACCAACACTAAACAGATGGTCCAGGAGGATACGTAACAGCTTTATAGTCAGGGTAAAAGCCATTAAAACTATCAGATTTCTGTTTCTCATAAATATTAGTCAGTGAATAAGTAAAGACATAATCCTTGGTTATACATGGACCAAATCTTAGAAGATTAGTGTTGTAGAATTGCTAATTTTTACTTCATCTTTTATTCTGCTTTAAAAATTACTATATACTGTCGTAGATAATATTATTGCCTGTTTTTTGAAATTAATTCATCTTGTCATAAGTAGGTCATTGTGAATAAATGTGAAATTGCTTGAGGCCCTCTTTTGCTGCCATGTTGCATTTAATTTCTGCCTGGACAGATCTGAGCTATATTGGTAGGCCATTTGCTTCTAGAGCATTTTTCAATTTTTGTCTCATAAAAGGAAGTAGTTGGTAAGAAATTATCTTGGTTTGGAAATAGCTACCGGTATGTGTGATTAAAAAGGTACTTGCTTATATATCTCATATGTATTATTCAGTAACTCATCTTTTATTTTAGACAAAGACCTTTCCAAAGATAAATTTATTTTTTAAGGTATGTTTTCAAAAGGAACTTAATCAAAACTTCATTAATTATGGCTGTATTCTGAATTAGTCATTGTTTAGCATTTTAAGTATTAAACATAAAGGAAAGAGGATTTAGAATACGTAATATAGACTATGACTACAATTTCTTTTTAGAGAATTCTAGAGTCATACTATACCCAATTTGTTTAGGTTATTGTATGTTGTGACTTCTATTGTATAAAGAAATAAACCTTAAACTACACATGGAAATGGAGTGCTTTCTGGCTTTACATAGAATGTGTACTTATTACAGAAAAAATGTTTTATATTTTAATTTCTTATGTTTATGTGTAGTCTCATGTGTGTGAGGACTCTGAATCTATAGCATTGAATCCTACATATATAGCCACATTAAATATGCTTCAGCTAAGTAATTGATAAAATAACTTATTTCTTTTCCTAGAAGTAAATAAAATGGCCAGGCTTTATAAAACAATTATTTTTGTGGATGTTTATTCCCTCTTTTAAAAATGTTTTACATGGTTAAAGAATTATTTAATACCAAAAGGTTCATAGTGAAGAACAAGAATCCCCTACCCTAACCTTATTTATATGTCAGTTCTGTTCGCCAGAGTAAAAACTATTTAACTTTTTTTTTTTTTTTTAGCAATTATTAATGCTCTGTCATTTGGCCCCATGCAGGGGTCTCCAAACTATGACCCACGGGCCGGATGCTCCCCGCGAGGCCCTCTCATCCGGCCCGTGGAGACCTTTTTATCTGAGTAAAATAATATTAAATAAATAATTAAACACAACATCTATGTTTTGATTCTTTTTTATTTGGACCTTGAGTGTGTAGTCGGCTCCCAAACTGCTGTTTGATATTTAATGCGGCCCGCAGGCTGAAAAGTTTGGAGACCCCTGTACTAGAGTGATAATATGCCAACCCTAGTATTTCTTGATTTATCCCTATTAGACATTATCTATTGGCTTTCTAATTATAGGTGAGATTTTAGCTTTTTTAAGTGACGCATCTCTATTCTTACTTTGTTTTTCTGATATATTTATTACAAGTTTAATTAAATCAACAATCAGTATTTATATTAGTATAACTATAAAATGTTTCCTGCAGAGCTAATGTGTCATTATTACATTTTTCTGTTTTAAAAAATACTGTTTTTTCCTGAAGACTAATTTTCTTAATTTGCATAATTTCAAGTAAATCTACCCTTAAATATTGAACTGTTTTCCATAAGAGTGGAGATTAGAACTTTTAAAGCAGTTTCACCTGAGGTTAGTCCCTCTTACATGAAGAGGATCAGATCACATTCTTGGGATGAAAGGGCCTGTTTTCCATGATCTTAACATATGTCATTTTGACCCTAACTCAAATTAGGCATGCATCTAATGGGAAACCCAAGCCTTGTAATTTAAAGTTTAGTGCTCTCTAGGTTCATGCCTACAGTGCTTAGCAGTTATGTGGGTATCCATTTCCAGAAAGTTTATAGATAAGACTATGACGTGATATCCGTGATTCAAAAGAAGTAGGAGCTTCTCCAGTTCTGTTTGCATACTAAAATAACTTGCAGATGGCACTGTGTAGATTACAAACTGAAAGTGAATCTCTGAGTACCTAGATATTAGCCTGTTCTACCAAAGAACTGCACTGTTCTATTGGATTTCCTTGAGTCCACTAGATAATAGTAATTCCTCAAATCCCGTGTAATTATAGCAGAGATTTGTAAACACAAAGCACCATGGTCTTATGAAAAGATGCAGAAAACTTTAATTTTTCTCACTTTGAGATTCCTATTGAAGTGAGGTTAGTTTTAGGTGTTGAAATTTCCATAAAATTTTCAAAATACTTTTTCTAGCTTATCTAAATTGCATTTTTTACTTTTTCTCAAGTTCCTAAGATAATTTCATCCGATATCAAACTTAGTATATAAAAATTAAACAGTTTCTTCTGGTTATAATCAGGTTTGTTCTCATTTGTTACAAGCAATCTTTCCCAAAGGCTGATAAAACATAATATAAAACTATAAATAAATTTTTTGCAAATACTTCTTAAAAGATTTTGAGCAACCCAAAATTCTAAATTCTTAAAATTTGTTAATTCTTAGAAGAGCTTTAGGCAAAGACTACAGGGCCTTTTGGGCAACTGAATAAATTTCAAAATATATGAGGAATGTTGGACATAAAATTTAAAAGAAAAATTTTTAATTATTTATTTATTTTATTTTATTTTTTAAAGATTTTTTTTTTTTATTGGTTTTTGACAGAGAGACAGATAGAGAGAGACAGAGAGAAGGGGGAGGGCCCAGAGCAGTCTCCATAGTTGACAGCGTTAGTTTTCCATATAGTTTCACTCCACTGGTGGGCGCGGGGCTTGTACAGGGCAGGAACTGGGCCAAGGGCTCCCACATAGGCCCCGACAAGAACTGAACTTGGGGCACACCCCAGCTCAGCATATGGGTCTGCATGGGCCGGAGCCAGAATTCGATCCCTGGTCTTTGGGGCTGCAAAGCGAGCGCTTAACCCGCTGAGCCATTCCAGCTCTCGAAAACTTTATTTTTAAAAAAATCACTTTAAAGAACACAGAGAAACTTGCTAACAACTCTGTCAGGGCCAAAGATAATATTAACTTTATGAACTTTTTAAAAGTGGGAATGAAATCACACATGTTTATTAGACTTTTAGACATCTATCCCAAAATATAATTCAAATTATATATTGTTATGTAATAAAGGATTTACAGTATATATTTATATAGTTTTTTCTAGTTTCTTTGCATTTTTAGTTGTAATACTGTAGTTTTTCTTAAATATTTGTTGTCAGCATTAAATACCTAGGTTTATAATAATATATCACTGTCATGAAGTGAGTGGGGAAAGGAAAGGAATCTTTTGTTTGATTACTGTGAAAATAGAATTAGGAATATACTCAAGCAATATATTAAAAATTTCTTATTATACATATGGGTTTTATGGATAACATTGCTTAAACTAAACTATCAGTCTTTTCTTTGTTTTCCAAAATGACCCTCATAAGAGAAAAAACTGGAATAGAATAAAGGAAAAAACTCTAAGGTCTTAGGCACATTACTATTTGGACTACCATTTCCTGACTGATAGTGAAACCAGGTAATCGCTAAAGGGTATATTAGGTCTAAATGTTAATCAGTGTGTGAATAGGAGACATTTATGGGTGGGAAGTACATAAGGGGATTTAAATAAAGAATTAATAAAATAGGAATAAAAATATGGACGAAAACTAGAGAGGAAAGATACTTACAGAATGTCCTTGATTGCAAATGAAATTTCTATAACTTTGGGTAGTACACCTAAAATTTTTGTTACTAGGATGTTTCCTATAATCTTCCCCCAATTACAGGTACATTTTCCTCCATGATAACTTGACTTAAACTAAGCTTAGCTTGACTTAAACTAAGCTTTTATATAATACATTCAGTAATGTAGCCACATTAGGTACTCAATGAGTATTTGTTTAACCTACTGACTAAAAGTGTACCAGAATTGATTATATAAAACAATATGTTCCTTCAGCTCTCTGGGTTTTTAATCATGAATTCCTGGCCATGTGGCTGTTTCTCTTTGTCAGCCATGACACTTGATCTGACTTTTCTGATATATGAGGTCTGACAATTAAATTCAAGAACTCATCCTAGCAAAAGTGCTACATACATCAATGCTGAAAATCACTACAGTCACTACTGAAGTAAGCTATGCACTGACACCAATACCTAGTCCACCCTTTAAATCAATTTTGGAACTTTCTGTAGTGGCCATCAGAGTCATTGTCGTATTACCCTTGATGTCCTGAATGTCACCAAAATGTCTTCCTTTCAATATTTCCTTTATCTTCGGGTAAAGAGAAAAGTCATTGGGTGCCAGAGTAGGGAGGGTGTTCCGATACAGTTTTTTCTTACTGGCTAAAACTTACCTCACATACAGTGCCATATGAGCTTTTGCATTGTCGTGATGCAAGAACCATGAGTTGTTGGCAAAGTTCAGGTTATTTTCATTTAACTTTTTCACGCAGCCCTTTTCAGTACTTCCAACTAGTCGACTTGGTTGACGTTTTTTGTCCAGTTGGTACAAATTCATAATGACACCCCCAATACATTTAACAATAAAAAATATTCATAATGAACAATGCCTGTGATATCAAAAAAGGTTAGCAACATCGTTTTGACTTTGGATTTGGACTGATGGAACTTTTTTGGTCATGGAGAATTGGCTGACTTCCATTGTGCACTTGAGCATTTTGTTTCAGGGTTGAATTGTAATACCCATGTTTCATCACCAGTGATAGCATGGCTCAGAACATCATCTTCCCTCTTCAAAAGGTCTTGGCAAACTTCAACTCTTTGCTTTTATCCATGGGTGCCTTTGGGACCACCTTTTTTTTTAATTGTTAAATTTATTGGGGTGACATTGATTGGTAACAGTTAGATAGTTTCTGGATGTACAAGTCCATGTCATATCACCCATGCATCGCATTATGTGCCCACCACCCAGAATCAGCTCCCCTTCCACCACCATATATCCGGTGTCCACTCCCACCCCCCACCCCCACTCAACTCTTCTTCCCCCCGCTTCCTCCCTCCCCAGGTAACCACCAAACTATTGAGTGTGTCCATAATGCTGGT
>PVKE010021760.1:0-26203 GCA_004027555.1 Craseonycteris thonglongyai
ACAGCATATGAAAATCTGGGGTTTACAAGCACCGTTTTCAGATTAGTTTGACAATAAATGACTTCTTTCCCTATTCTCTGCTTTGTTGTATATTGTATGATAAATATAGGTTATAGAGTAGCAATCATATTAGCAATCATATTTATACTTCAGAACTAAAGTACTTTATCACTAAAATATTGCAAATACACACTATCTTTAAATATAAAGGATTATAAAAATCTTGACCTTTGATCATTACTTGCCTTGGTTAGTATTCTTCTAACCTATGAGAACAGAAAAATTGAACTGTATCTATTGACTTTTATCATTAGTTATGCAGCACATGTGACCTTGTTCAAGAAATGGGCTTAATTTGAAAATAAGTGAAACAGAGAATATATGCACGTATTGTATATCTCACATATTCTGTATGTGATAGAATTGTCTAACAATTCTCACCACGTACAGAAAAGCTGACAAGAATATTTGTAAACTAGTTTGCAGAGTCCATTGGAGTACCTAGTAACAGTGTGGTGTGCATACTTTAGAAAGTTGCAACAAAGACAAAAAGTCCTCATCAATTATTGAGAAAGGTCATTTTAAATGAGTGTTTGTAGGTGGATGTAAAGATTGCTTTCTTTCAACTGTCAGTTTGATATGAATTGAAGTTTCAATAATATTCAGGGAGCTGCATAATCTGCTGCAATTTATACTGTGGTTAGTTCTTTAAAAATAACTGTGAATAAGCATAAAATTATTAATATTAAGGTATTTTGATGGTCAAAGCAGGAAAATTGATAAATTGTCTGAGAGAGTCTATGTTTGATTGGGCAGTTTTTGATTTTGGTTTTGGTTTTGGTTTGTCTTGGGTTTGGGATCATAGTTGCTTTGGTGTTTTTTTGTTTGTTTGTTTTCTCTCATTTGTTTTGCGGAAGTCAGGTTTGCTTATATAGGAATATTTTCAGACTTCTCAGTTAGCTTGGATCATGGGCTTTTATGATAGGAAAACTGCAGCCTAGAAGTAAATAAGCAGTAGTAGAAAAGCAAGTTCAAAATTTAGAGGAATAAGGTATAATTTAAAAATTAAATTAAAAAAATTGGGGGAGGCCAGGATGGATCAGTGGGTAGAGCGCTCACGTTGTAGCCCTGGGGACCAAAGCTCGAATTCTGGCCCAGGCCTGTGTGAACCCCATAGGCTGAACTGGGGTGTGCTTCCTATGCAGGAGACCACCAGCCCAGTTCCCACCCTGTGCAGCTCCTGTACACCTGTGTGGAATAAAACCATGTTGAGAACTGATGACACACAACTATGGAGACTGCTCTGTCCCCACCCCTGTCTATCTGTCTCTGTCAAAAAACAAAATGTTAATCTTAAAAATATATATCTTTGCTCAAAGTCTCTATCTCACCCTTCACCCACCTTTTTCAAATCTTGAAGGGGTTGGCTAGCAGAAAGGATTTCCAATTCAGTCTTGGAATGATGTTTCCAGTCTAATATTTTTGAAGGGATTCTGGGGAAATTGTGTGAGTAATGGTACCCCTACAATAAAGTTTAGAACAAGCTTAGGTTTTTTAGACTTTACTAATGAATTAGTTGGCTGTTACATGATTTTGGATGAACTATATGAAAAGAAATGTCAGATTAGAGATACAGAAATATATGCTGCAATAATAATGCTTCTAAGACATTAGCACCTAGAAACCTTTATATACTCTTTCTTTCATTTAACCTTAAAATTTAATACAAAAAAAAGAGAATACTTATTTTTACTAAACTCACAGAAATGCCACTACAGTTCATACTAAATTATTTTTTAAAAACTTCCTAGAAAATTGGGAGTACTGACTTCATGGTATAAAGTGGAAAGTTACAAAATTTAGTTGTGGTTTGGAGGTTACATATAGGAGAAGAACTAGAATTGTAAAGAACTGGAAGACACACATTGGCTTAAAAGCAGTACTTGAATTAAGGGTAGGTGTCCTGGTTGATTTTTTTTTTTTTTAATATTTTTATTTATTTATTTTGACAGAGGAGAGAGAGAGAGAGAGAGAGAGAGAGAGAGAGAGAGAGAGAGAGAGAGAGAGAGAGACACAGAGACAGAGAGAGAACTGAACTGGGGGAGCTCCCAGTTCAGCATATGGTTCCGCACGGGCCGGGACCGGGATTCGATCCTCGGTCCCCGGCGCTGCAAAGCGAGTGCCCAACCCACTGAGCCATCCCGGCTTCCCCTCCTGGTTGATTTTTGCAAACATCTTCACAGATATTCATTACATGTTAAAAATATAGTTCTTTATTTTGGTAGCTATTTTCTGAATCTCTTCTACATGCCAGATTATTCCAGCACACTCCAGATACTTCTGGTAACATAAAACTCCACAAAGAGTTTGTACTTAGAAACCTTGGGAGATCGCTTGTTCTCTCTTCTACTCCTCCATTGTCAATTTGAGAAACAATTTTTATTCACCAGAATGGTAAGAGAATAAACAATAGAGATTATTTATTTGTTTGTCTGAAGATTTCACACTTGTATAAATCATTTCTTACCTTCCCTTTCATTTCAAAATTGTTGACTTTTTCTAAGTTAAAGCATACGGTTCAACAGAGTACCTACTCTGCCTTCTTTATTAGTTTGGCAGAAATCTCAGTTGGAAGGCTTTATAAAAACCTCACAGGAACTCTGAATTTGGTAAAGGCATGGGGCTGAATTTATATCCAAATACCACTTGTAAATCTTCTGAAAAAGCAACAAAGAAAGAGCACTTATTACTACATTCTCTGTCTTCGTTGTATTTTCTAATAAACCTAAGGGTGTATATACCAGGAGTCAAAATTGTTAGTCATTTCCCTAAACTCACCCAGAAAGAAATATCAGCTGATTCTTTTCAGTCATTTAGGCTGAACTGCTTCACCTTTTAATGGGATTGAGTCACAGCTTCTTTTACTAGTGGTATTAAATTTATAGCTATTTTCCAATACACAATGTTATCTTTAAACTTTTGATCCTATTAATAACAGGAATGGAGATCTGAGTTGAAGAAGATTCTGACACTAAATGGAGTTTTCATTGATGTTTACACTATATCTAAGTTATGGTTATCTTCTTAGAGAGGTGAGATGTCCTAATGGACTTCCAGTGTTAATCAATTAATCTATAAGTAGCACGAGAACAGCAGTTCACAACACTGGCTGCACACTATTATAAATACCCAGGAAGTGTTTTAAATATCTGACAATGAACTCCACCACAGACCATTCAGGGAGTCTAACATGCTCTCCGGTTTTGAGAACCATTGGTATAGAACAGTATTTCCAAATATGTGTTCTATGTATATCATATTATTTGTGGTGTGGATGGCAACCCAGTATACAAAACCAAATCTTGTGGTCAGGAGTGATGTTACTAATATGTTATAACACTAAGTCCAGGCCCTCTTCTCCCTATGGAGACGACCACTAAAAAGAGAAAAATGAACCAAATTGCCTTTGTAAGAACATCAGACACCAGTTAAGAAGTTGTAGCCCCAAAGTCACAAGTAAATGACAAGACCCATACTCAGGGACTGGATGCCTTCCTACTGTTAAAATGTCCAGGCTACCCTAAAGAGTCAGGGCAATCACTGTCAAAATCCCAATGGCTTAGTGTTAATAACAGTAATATTTTTTTTAAATCCTAAAATTCACATGGACTCTCAAGGGACCCTGAAAAACCAAAGGAAATTTGAAAAGCAAGAATTAAGTGGAAAGCCATAGACTGCCTAATTTCAAGACTAACCACAAAGCAACAGAACAAGTAATCAAGACAGTGTGGTACTATCATAAAGACAGACATATAGACCAAAGTAACAATAGCAAGTACAGAAAATAATGCTTGCATGTACAGCTAAATAATTTTCAAAAAGGATATCAGATTTGCACAATGGGGAATAGACAGTCTTCTATAAACGGTTCAGGGAAACCAGATATCCCCATGGAAATGATTGAAATCAGTTACCTACCATACCATATGCCATTCATACAACTCAACTCAAAATGAATTGAAGATTTAAATGTAAGACCTCACGCTTTAAAAGTCTTAGAAGAAAACATAGAGGAAAAGTTTCAGAACATTGGGTAGAATACCAAAGGCACAGGCGACAAAGACAAAAATGGTCAGATGGGACTACGTTAAACTTCTATGCATCAAAGGAAACAATCAACAGAATTAAAAGGCAACTTACATCGTGGGTAGAACACTTTGCAAGTCAAATATCAGAGAAGGGGTTAATATAAAGATTTATAAAAATTCTTGCAACAAAACCAAAACAGACAAATAAACAAACAAAAAGCCAAGTAACCCAATTAAAAAAATTGGCAAAGCATTTGAATACAAAATTTTACAAAGAAGATTTAAAAATGACCATCAGCATATGAAAAGATACTCCATGTAACTAATCGAAACAGAAATGCAAATCAAGACTACAATGAGAAATGACTTCACATTTACTAGAATGAACACTATAAAAAGATCAGAAAATAACAAGTTATAGTGAGGATGCAATATTGTTGGTGGGAATATAGAACAATGTAGCTTCTATGGAAAACAGTATGGAGGTTCCTCAAAAATTAGAACTACTTTATGACCCAGCAATATCACTTCTAAATATATTCTGGAGATTATATAGATATAGATATAGATATTTATTTCACATATATTTTGTTTGTTTGTCTGCCTGGAGAACCCAGACTGAAAATTAGAGGATTCTATGGTAGATGTGGACCTAGATCTAATATAATGGCCAATATTTATTCATTTCAAGGAAGGGGATGGAGACTGTCACATTTATTTAAAAAAAAAAAAAAAAGATAATTTACCAGTGCCTGTAACTGAGGCGTCAAAAGGCAGGTTTGCTTTCAGGTATAGCTGAATCCAGTGGTTCAAATAACTGTATGTGGTGTTTCTCCTTCCTTTTCTACCTTCCTCTCCTTCCCCCACTTCTTCCTCCTCTGGATTGATAGATACCTATTTATCATCTACATCATCTCTCCAATCTAACACAACAATGATGAGAGTATTGTCCCCAAGGAAGCCAACACTAAACAAAGGCTA
This sequence comes from Craseonycteris thonglongyai, assembly GCA_004027555.1. Classification (NCBI taxonomy): domain Eukaryota; kingdom Metazoa; phylum Chordata; class Mammalia; order Chiroptera; family Craseonycteridae; genus Craseonycteris; species Craseonycteris thonglongyai. The sequence goes on from PVKE010021760.1 coordinate 5,070, forward strand.
AAACAGTGACCTCTAAAAATCTTAAGGCTACATTTTAGTTTATAATATAAAAAAAGAGGTATTTATTTTTCCACATTCCCAGGTATCAAATGCAGACAAAGTTATCTGTCCTATTTTGGAGTATCGTATCACTGATCACTGTGCCCACTCAGATCAATTATCTTGATTAGGTCACAAAGCACGTTGGCTTGAACTCAATTGTTCAAAGGGGACCAAACTGATATCTCTACCAGAACTACTTTTAGTAGGGAAAGACGTTTTTTCAAAGAAAGTTCACTGGAAAAATAAATACCACTACCACTCCTGACCTCATCTGCGTTTGGTGATGGGATGTAGTCAGTTATCTCTCATTACAGGGATGTTTCTTACTAGGATTGTAAAATATTAATAAAATGTATGCTTGTTATGTAGAAGCAGAGTCTCTCTGTCCACCACCAAGGAGATGCAGTGGAAAATAATTTGAAAAACTTAACTGGGGATAACGTATCAATCTTGTGATTTGTGGAGATTTGCCAACATGATTCAAAGCCCAGTACATTTGGCATTTATGAAAATTACACTCAGATTACTCAGACATTTCTCTTCCTTCCCCTTGCCTCCACTGACTGGGCCTGAAAAATCTTTTTTACTTTCTAATTGATCGTCTGCACTATATTTTCTGTAGACCCTCATGTCAACATTTAGGCAAGAGAAATGCCAGTGCCATGGTAAATTGGGGAATAAATATGTAACTTGGACATTTTTATAATAATAACATTAGACAAAAACCGCCTTCCAGGGAGTTTTTAATGGATCTAATAGAGGCCCAGGGACTCTGGGGAGCAGAAGGCTATAGGCCAAAGAATTTCAACCACCCGAGAAGAGAACTAATGGCACATTAGTGCACACCCTGGAGTGCTTTATCGTTGTCATTGGAATTAGAATATATATATTTGTTTTAAAATAGAATGCTGCTTTGATGAACATTTTAGATTGTTGCCTGCCTTTTCTCTCCATTCACTCTCCTTACCTTAAAAAGTCAAGCAGAAATTAGGCTACAACATAAGTAAATAATATCTTTGATTTCACAGAGAAACTAGAGGCCTTATGATAATTAAATTATGTTATAGGGATTATTAAATTACTCTATAATTTAGTTATTTACAAAGAAATTTGGATTGTAAAGAAAAATAGGAACAAAGGCCTGGAATAGATTTCTATTGAATGACGTCAGATTTTTAAATTAATATATACACAAGCTTATCTCTAAATTCTTTTTCATTAGAAAAGTTTTAGCATTTAATTTGACTCACAAAATTTGTGTGTTGGTAACATACATGTGAAAATTATAAAACTGTTAACATCTTTTAAAGAAAATTGTGTTTGGGTTCATGAAAAGTGAACCTTTTCCTTGAATGTATAATCTTTGATAAGTAAGGGTCCGCCTCTCTTCCGCCTTGGGTCACTATAGGATCCTGCTAAATCAAGTGTGTTTCAGTATGTCCCTACATGTTATTAGAGATGCATCTTTTATGAAAGCCTAGTAACAAGAGCTCATCATAAACTCATATTTAATCAGTGCTGATAAAAAGACCTAAAAAACCCAGAGGACTGTAAAAATGACTCCTGGAAGATACTTTAAAAACTAGGGTGGATATAATACTGAAACCTGATAATCTCGAATGGTGGGTTTAATGCATATGTCATTATATCACTTTATATGTAACTGCATGAAGAAAATACTATATAATCTGTGGCCAATTATATAAATATATTATCCAGGAGAAACGCCTCAAAATGCAACAAAAATAGCAAGTGTCACTAAGAATTAAATACTTAATAATGTGTATATTAATTAGCCAATCTTAATAAGAAAAACCATATGGTAGGGAGTAAATGGGGGATTTTGTATATAACTTGGGATCATTGTTACATTTAATATAAGGGTGTTAAGTTTCACTGCCTCTGGTAGTTCCTATTGAACAATATATGGTGTTATGCATGGGTGTGTGTGTATATGTGTTTAAATCATTAAATTAAAGATAAGGTAAAATCTTTGAGTGATAGGAGGTCAATCTCATACATATGCACATAGATTCAAGTTTGAATAAAAGACAAGATCTGCTTGTTTAACTCAGACATACACACCTAAGAAAAGTGTCCCTATAAAACAGTATGTGTCGACCAGTTAGTTATATTATCCAGATATCTATTTATGTATACAGTATAACCTTGATCAAATGCATTTTCTTTTTAGTACAATACTCAACAAATAAAACTGTACAGCCATAAATATATGCTCAGAAAAAGAAGGAAAAGAATGACTCACCAAACTGCTTAGTGAAAACAACAGAACATTTTCCTGCTACTTTCTTTGGAACACAACCTGCCGTAAGCCAGGCCATGTTCCCACGTTATATATTTCCTAGAATATTTTCTTGAACTAAATTCTTAATTTGGGAAGCCAGGATGGCTCAGCAGGTAGAGCGCTCGCTTTGCAGCCCCAGGGCCCAAGGATCAAATCCCAGCCCTGGCCTGTGTGAACCCATATCTTGAACGAGGATGTGCTTCCCATGCAAGAGGCCCCCAGTTTGGTTCTTGCCCCCGGGTTCATCCCCTGGTTCTCAAGGGGGCGGGAGGCCCCCTGCTAGTTCCTGTCCTATGCAGCACCCCCACCCAACCCATCTTACTTGTGTGGAACAAAACCATGTCGGAAACTGATGTCGTACAATTATGGAGACTGCTCTGGGCCCTCCCCCTTCTCTCTGTCTCTTTCTGTCTCTGTCTGTCTCTGTCTCTCTGTCAAAAACCATAAAATCTTTAAAAAATATAAAGAAAAATAAATTATTTATTTATTCATATATGGTCCTCTGGGTGAGAAAAGTAATTCTGTTGTGGTATAAATTCCAGATATGGTTGGTGTGGCTTAGAAGAATATGAAAAGGTGAAATTGACTTTGGTTGGTGAATATACAACGCAATATAAAGATGATGTATTACAGAATTGTGCACTTGAAGCCTATGTAGTTTTACTAACCAATTTCACCCCAATAATATAATAAAAAATGAAAAAGAAAAAAAGGAAAAGGAAAAATGAAAATGTGAAATTGATAGTACAAGAAATAAAAGAAAAATTCCTACAAATGCACTTAATATAAAAACATTAGTGATTGACAGCTGCAAATAACCTTTCCTGATTTTTGAACAGTGCCAAATACTGCTATTTTCCTTAGGCAAAAGTTGATCCTCTTAAAATAATTGCACTTTTAAATTTACATGTAATACATATATTTAAATTATAATGTGGTACAATAGTTAAATAAAGATGAATGGCCACTGAAAAATAGAATTTTGGAAAAGTGGTGCATAATAACATTTTCAATGTAAGTTATAAACTGATCACATTCAGATTTCTAATTAGACATTTCTTACTGTGCCAGGATCTAATTTTGCTCAATAAATTTGAGTTTTACTTCAACTCAAATTAGGAGAAGAAGCTGAGAACAACAAAAAAAAAACCTTTTATTCATACATATTTCTAGATGCTATAAGTCTGAATATTTTTTTTTTTGACAATGATCTGGTTTATGCAAATAAATTAGTGAGCAAAGAAGAATTTGGTATGCTTGTAATACAAATATATTACTAAAATAAATCTGGTTCATGTAGCTCTCAGTTGATAATTAATCTTTTGGTAAGTATAAGTAATGAAATTTGTTTGGTTGTAAAAATGGTGACTAAACCCATTTATTATTTCTATTTATTTCAAGTGACTTACAAGAATGCAATTAAATGTGGACTCTGAAATGCATTCTCTTATAATTGGTGATTTGCCATTATTAATTTAATTGTCCTTATATGCATAAGAAGAGATTGTTGCTTGTTCTTTAACATTAATTTCCTAATTTGGGGGAAGCCGGGATGGCTCAGTGGGTTAAGCGCTCACTTTGCAGCACCGGGGACCGGGGATCGAATCCCAGCCCCGGCCCGTGCGGAACCATATGCTGAACTGGGAGCTCCCCCAGTTCAGTTCTCTCTCTGTCTCTGTATCTCTCTCTCTCTCTCTGTCAAAAAGAAAAATAAAATAAAAATATATTTATAAAAAAAAATTTCCTAATTTTTTAGAATATAAAGAACAGCATAATAAAGTATTTATTTTCTTAATAAATTTTGTCTGTAAAGAAAATATGCAACAGGGTGATAACACAAAGATGGGAGAAATCTAGAAAATCTAAGCTGATATTCCACAATCTAGTTCCATGGGCTACTATGTAAGTGGTGAGACCAGGAAGAGGTATAGATCAGTTACCCTTAGATACCTAGTGATCTGGGTTAACTTGTGAAACATTTCAAAGAGTTATTCTGAATTGATAAAATGGGAAGAGTGTTGAATTTGGAGTGCAAGGACCCTAATCCTATTTTGGGGTCTATCATCCATACACTACATTGTCTAACCTATTCGATTTTGACATGGAAAGTCTGGCACTCTTAAAGTAGCCAGCATATAACAAGGTGCCTTCAAATATGTTGGTTTATGGATCTCTGGAAATTTGCTTTCAAATTCACCAAGTCTAGAGTTCCAGAAAGACCATACACAGCAATTTCTAAAAAGTACAGATACCCACAATTAATCTGTGATTCCAAAGATGTTCAAAATACATTTCCTTTATCCAGTTATCATATTTTCCTGTGATTGGTTATGTGACTGTCTTACCTCTTTTCTAAATCTCTTTAATCAGGGGAAGCCGGGACGGCTCAGTAGGTTAGGCGCTCACTTTGCAGCCCTGGGAACCGAGGATTGAATCCCGGCTCCAGCCTGTGTGGACCCATATGCTGAACTGGGGACTGCCCCCGGTTCAGTTCTCACTGGGGCGAGACCCCGGCCCAGTTCCTGCCCTGTTCAGCCCCGCACCCACCTGTGGAACGAAACTATGTGGAAAAACCAATGATGTGCAACTATGGAGACTGTTCTGGGCCCTCCCCCTTCTCTTTGTCTCTGACTCTGTATCTCTGTCTCTCTGTCAAAAATAATAAATAAATCTTTAAATCTCTTTAATCAAATGTATAGGATAAGATCACAGGACAGAGTCTGAGTTTGAAACCACATGACAACTAAATAGAATATGGTATTTTGGATGGGATTCTTGACAGGAAGAGAACATTAAGTAAAAACATAAAAAATGTTAAAGGTATGAACTTTAGGTAATACTAATATATCAATATTGGTTGATTAGTTGTAACAAATATGAAATATCAATATAAAATGTTAACAGGAAAAATTGGGTGTGGGGTTTATGAAAATTTTTATACTATCCTTTGTAATTTTTCTGTAAATATAGAACAGTTCTAAAAGATAGATTTTGTTTAAAAAGTCCAGCATCCAGTACTTGCTATTTCTATCACTGTGTGCTGTTTCAGATCTCCAAGAAAGAATACCTACTGAGCCAGTCTGGGTCAGAGTACAGTCTGGTTTTAGCCACAGTCATAGTTTTATGGATGATATGTCTCACAGAAACATGTGAATGCTGGTTTTGTAGGACCTGAGACTTATGCCCTTTGAGGATCTGCTATAAAAAGAAAATCATGCAAATGTAATACAAATCTGATCATGAATATGTACTAAGTTAAGATCCTTTTCAGTGAAGTAGTTAGGACCATGCAAGTGAGAGGTCCTCCACCTTAAGCTTCATTCCCATCATGATAATTACACCTCTGAAAGTTAAGCGGAGCTAATAGGGATTTGTCCAAAGGCATGAGAGTGAAAAGAACATTAGTATTAGAATGATTTATGTCTTTACTTTGTGTTAGTATCTCTACTCATACACACACACTCACACACACTCACATGGTTAGACAGATCTAACTTTTTTCATTATGTGTTTGATCTGGATGATTAAGTGCTCAGATTCTGATATTAAGCAAATATCGACCACCTTATCACCTAGGCAGGCAAAGTGAGAATTGCTCCTTGAATCTGTGAGACTATCAGATTCAGAGCACAGTGGAGGTGGGTTGTTGGTGTTGTCTTTGGATAAAACCTTTTTTTTTTTAAGATTTTATTCTGGTTTTTTTTTTTTTTTTGACACAGAGAGACACAGAGAGACAGAGGGAAGGGGGAGGGCCCAGGGCAGTCTTCATAACTGTCCGCCATCAGTTTTCAACATAGTTTCATTCCACACAGGTGGGTGGGGGGCTGTTCAGGGCCTCCTACTAGGGAGGCATGCCCCAGTTCAGCATATGGGTCCCCATGGGCCAGGGCTGAGACTCAATCCTTGGACCCTGGGGCTGCAAGGTGAGCATGTAACTGGCTGAGCCATTGCAGCATCTGCTGGATAAAACATTTGATAGACATCTTCCATTCTAAGAAATAGAAGGGGAGGCTCAAGTGCAGGTACAGAGGAAGGCATTGTGGTTGCTTATGGGATGCCAATAGAACTAAGTTTCCATTTGTTTCTATTTTCTCAGTAGATGATGATTTAAGTCATTTGCTGAGAGTGGAGGTGAGAAGACTGGTTAGTATAGGAGCTTTGAGGAGAGATAAGAAGGTGTGAAAAAGTATTTGTGGAGAGTGGGAAAACAAGAAATAGAAAGGTAGAGTTAGACTGTTCAATAATATATTTATTTGGCATTTGTGATCACAAATTAAAAAAAATATGTATTAGTTAGCACTACTTTGTACTTTTCTGCATCAAAGCTCACATGCATGGTGCGGTCCTGAAGTTTATTTTAGGCAGGGACAGTGATGGCAGAGAAAGAGAAGTGGAGAGGGGCTATGAGCTCTTGTGAATGTATGAAAGTAAGAACAGAGCGTACTGAGTTCCTCGGAAGTGTACTACACTCCATCTTTTCTGGACGTGGTAGTGTTAAAATCACTGTTTTTGTTGGTTTGTTTAGTTGTGTTGTATTTTTCTTTCTTTCTGCAATAATAGCTTTCTTTAAAAAACCCTTGGAGTTTCCTTAATAAGATGCCATTAAAACAAAACGATTATCATTTATTATGTGCAAGTTACCTTTATATAATTTTTCATCACTTTCCACCCATCTCCATTAGAATGTAAATTCAATTTTCAACACTTTATCTTGCTCACCAAGATACTGCTTGCCTCATATAGTAACAGTAGTCACTCATTTTTTAAATGTATTAATTTATGAGTGTGTGAATGATGTCCGTAGAGCATGAGTTTTAATTAACTATTTGTGAATTCCTGAGGTTTAGCACACTAGCTGATATTTTACACACTCATAATAAATGCTTTCTCAATAAGAAAATGCATTTCTAAATCTTTTACTCTATGTAAAGCTGGATATGGAAGATATATGTAAGTTTACTCAGTAAGCCTTTTCTATTTGTAGCTACAGTGAATTTCTTTGCTAGTAATCCATCCAGTGTAATCATATAGATTTAACTTTCTTGATGTAGTAAACACTTATAGTTTTTGAAAAAGCATTATAGAATTATTAATAATTGTCCATGTTTTCAAGTATCATACTTTGGAATATTTATAAGTAAATTAGAATACCCACATGTCAAATGTAGCATTGCTTTCTAGGAAGTCTTAGTCTTGATTTGCTGAAAACTCCTAATAGGGGCCATTATAACATTCTCTTGATTTCAATAGTAATAGTATTGTCACAAGTCCTCTTTCAGATTAATATAAGTACAATCCAAATTTCAGTTGTCATCTTAGTTATTATGTTGAGCAGGGCTGGCATAACTTAAAAGCTGTTTATAGAATAAGAATATAATAATGGGAAATACTGAAGTGAGTTAGTAATATTTACAAACTAAATCTTTTTATTGAATGACCAACTTTTATCATCTTGACAAGGCTGCATCAAAAAAAGATAGCTCAGATCTGATATATAATTTCTCATCAGTCATTTTGGTTTTTTTTTCATGAAGGGTGGGGTGGTAGTGAATTGTACTTCCCTAAAAACAATATGCAGTGGAAATGATCTTCACATTACCTAAAATTGATCTCATGGATAATTATGCCAGAAAGTACATTTCTACTGTTGGCCATAACTACCCCTGTAGAGGTGAAAGTGCCTTTCTTGGTAATCTTCAGTATTTGTGAGCATCTCACAGGCAGTATACAGAAGCCCTAAAAGCCTGATGAGCATTCTTGACTGAGAGCATTTAATCACAGTGTGTGCATAATGAGGAAGTAAGAACTCTTCTACAAATTGAATTCTTTTGTCTGCATCCCATCAATGGAGACCACAGTCTTGAGATTCAGGAAGAAACATATTTTCCTGATTGATGGACAATTTTCAGTGGAGAGAGATAAAGGAATGTGAAGCAGATTTTGTGATTCCATAAAGCTTCGAATCAATAGAAGATTTAAACTTCTTTTTTTGTACAGAAATTTAGGGGTTCATGTGAGATATATATATATATATATATAATATATATTATATATATATATAATATATATATATAATATATATTTAATATATATATTTTTATTTATTTATTTTTGGAGAGAGAGAGAGAGAGAGAGAGAGAGAGAGAGAGAGAGAGAGCTACAGAGCCAGAGAGAGAACTGAACTAGGGGAGCTCCCAGTTCAGCATATGGTTCCTCACAGGCCAGGGGCGGGATTCGATCCTTGGTCCCTGGCGCTGCAAAGTGAGTGCCTAACCCACGGAGCCATCCCAGCTTCCCTGATATATTTTTTAAACATATATATTTTATAAATAATTATACTGCTTCTCCCCTCATTTATTTCTCTCTATATTTTCTATTCTTATCTTTCTCTCCTCAAACTCTGTGCTCAATAGACCTGGCTTTGAATAGCCAATCTATTAGTGACCAAGTGTATGACCTTGAGGGGGTTGTTTAATTTTCTTGAAACTTAGTTCTCTTATTTCTAGTGGCAGGATTTTCTATTGAGTTTGATAATTTATCAAAACCATGTGCTACCTGAAATCTACTAGCTGCCTTTTTCAGTCTCTTTCACACCTCAAACACAACATGGGTCCCTGCAGATTTATCCACCACAAACATACATGTGTATGTAAGAGTGTATGTGTGTGTGATCTGTGTGTGTGCTTGTGCATGTGCCTTCACAGGGTAGCTTCTGATTGTTGAGGGGCAATTTTGTTTCAGGCATCCCACTAACATTATTTCATGGATTATCGCCAGGATTGTTACAAGCAATTTTATAGATAATCAATTTTAGTTTCAGAAATATCAAAAAGCTACCCTAAATCAAGGATGGAGTGAGTCTCAGGGTTATAACTAGAAACCAATATATTAATGTTATAATTTCTTACTTTACATGTACCCTATACTTCCCACTATATTAGCTAGCCTAATTGAAAACTTATGGATCAAAATCCAGTTCAACATTACTCCTTTTACATAACTTACCTTGTTTTGGCCTAATGACTATACTATTAAAGATGAAAAAACTACAGGTTAACAAAGTTGTTAACTATTCGAAGTCCTTAAAAATCATAGAGAGGAGCCTGTTCTGGGCTAGGGACTGGATTCAACAGTTGAGTATTTTAAGTGTCGTCTTTTTCTTAATGGAAGAATGGACATGCAGAAGGTCAAATTATGCGGGAATGAGTCATTTCATTGTGCATAGAATAACGTTACTTAGGTTTTAATTCTGCCAATGCACAAACTGTTACCCTCTTCTAAGCTTCATTTGGCATAGAAGAATAAAGTATACCTCATACAGTTGTTGGAAACATTAAATGAAACATGAAGCAAAAGATATAACACTATCAAAACGCAGTAGATTGTTGTAATAGAAACACAAACATACATAGAAATTCTGAGGGAGCACAAAGAAAGTGTTTCAGGTTGAGTTTCCCTAGAGGCAGCCAGCAAAATGGAGATTAGTACTCAAGATATTTCCTAAAAGAGTGTTTTGAAAATTTGTAGCTGTGGAAGGGAATGGAGTAATCTTTAAATTAGGCAGAAGTCATTTAGCTGCAAGGTATCCCTACTGTGGACCAAACTCATAGGAAACCCTAGAGCTACAATGTTTTTCAGATTTTATTAATATACTACCTTGTTGACCAGTCATTTGATGCATCTACCTCTGTCTGAAAGGAGGCAGGGATTTGGGCAAGGACAATTTTTTATTTTAACTAAGTCAAGTACCCAGTGAGTGCTTACAGCTAACAGGCATTTTCACATAGCACTGCAACAGCTGGGAGAATAACTCTAAGTTTCAGAAAAAAGTATACCTGGGATGTGCATAGGAAAAGGGAAGGAGTATACATACACATAAGGAGGGCCATTCGATTTCAGTTTTAAACTTAAACTTCATAAATTATGAAACTTCTATCTAAGCATGTGTGTGTGCACACACAGAATCAACCCTCTAAGAAGTAAGCATTTTATACATTTGATCTCATATTGCTTAAAATGGAAGAAGAGACAACTCAGAGATGAAACATTACGTTCAAGTACTTTTTCTCTCCTGAAGAAATAATGTCACCGAATAAAATGATAGCCTTTTATGAAATATCTGCACTGCTTCTCTGACATTATTTAGACTTTGCAAGTATAAAAGTGTATTTTCAAAACAAAACAAAAAGTCTGTATTAGGGGAAGCCGGGATGGCTCAACAGGTTAAGCGCTCACTTTGCAGCCCTGGGGACTGAGGATGAAATCTCAGCCCCGGCCTGTGCTAGCCCAGTCTGGTTCTCACCCCCTGGTTCAGCCCCTGGCTTGAGGAGGCATGCCTCCCATGCAGGAGGCCCCCAGCCCAGTTCCCACCCTGCATGGTCCCCACCCACCTGTGCGAAATGAGACCATGTGGAAAACTGATGACATACAACTATAGAGACTGCTCTGGGCCCTCCCCCTTCTCTCTGTCTCTGTCTCTCTCTATCTCAGTCAAAAACAATAAAATAAATTTAAAAAAAAATCTGTATTAGCTCATGAGCATCACCAGAGGCCATTAACAAATACCAAATATAACCATTTTTAGAAGAGTTGGCACAACCGTCTGTTTTTATTCAATAGTAACTGCAGAAATTTGCTTTGTGTTGATTTTGTTGCTTCTCAATGTCTTATTTTTTCTTCCAAATGACCCTGTAACAGGTGATCCAATAGTCCTGTTAATTGTGGTTTGCAGAAGATAAGCTTCCAAAGCACTTTCTAATAAAAGTTGCCATCACAAACTTATCTTCACAAACTATTGCACCACATGAGCATTGTGCTTTCCTGTATAATGTGAAATTAAATTTCAAGAGAGAGATTTATTTAAGATAACTTATCAATCGCACTCTTTTACAACCTTTCTGTTTTTCCGGCACATGACAATTTTACTAGCACATAGGTGATAATGTGGAACTACTTCATTAACTTGAGGTTAGCCAACAGCCATTTCATTTGGCACTTAATGCAGGAAAACAGTTTCACTTCATTAAAAGACCTACACTTAACTGCTGCTAGACCATAATTGTTCCTAACTGACACTGAGATATTTTGTTTGAGTTACCAGAAGTATTCAGTCACATAAGAGGACCCAGGACACAGACTTGATTAAGGAAACATACTTAAGATGTGCCACCTAGGGGAATCCCAAAGGATTAAACCCAGATTTTAGCAAAAGAAACAAATTTATGTACAGGTGAGTGTTAACTTACGTAAGTTGAAATAAACAATATCAACTCCATTATATTCACAGATCTGTAGCCAATGGTTCCCTCCATGCTAGGAGGCATTTTAACCTTTCTCTAGTTTATCCCATGACTGTAAGACTCGTTTCAATATTGCCAATACCAGCTACTCTGTTTAGAGCACTAGCCTATAAAACTCAGAACACACAGTCTGACATTTTGAATCCTATGTATCTGACAATACAGAGCTGCAAAAACAGAGACAGACTCATTTGGTAGTTTTTTCTGAAGTTCCCAGCTAGTCTGTCGTGAGTATTAAAGACAAATACACATCAATGTGAGTCTCAGCTTTACATTTTTGATCCCTGTGCACAGACTGTTTCTTTTGGCTAAACTGTTTCTAATTTGTGTTCTGATAACCTACAATGACTTTTTGTTTGTTTGTTTGTTAACTGTCAACACCAAACACAAAATAAGCCTCCAATGCAATTTGAAGGCAGCACTGAAGGGGGGACCCATCAATGTTGTGAGAAGTGTTGATGCCTGGGTCATAGGCACTGGTGTTAGTGAGAATGTCACCATTTCACTCCCGGGAGATGTCATCAGCTCTGGCCAAGAGACACTGTACAAATCTGCTGCTCATAGTGGTTGAAATACGTTGTCCACTTGTTATCCAAGTTTGATTTTTCTCTTGTAAGAAACCAAGAGTAAGGTTTCAAGAGAAGGCACAGTGTGACAGACAAGGTCATTGCGGTTCCATGTAGTATTCCTTCCTCAGACATCAATCTGGAACCACATTGGACCTGGGAGAAGAGGGAGTTGAGGAATCGGGCGTTCTTGATTCATCCTGTACATACGGTCTCTATGGACTTGCTTCAACAATCATCTCAACCTAGGATGAACCTTCTTGGGTTTTCAACATGGAAGCCAGTTGCGGTTGCTAAAAGTATACTCATTGATATTAAGCCTACTAGGCTATCTAATGTCCTTTTATTTTTTCCAATTAAGGCTTCAATCAGGACAAAGCAAAGAATCCATGCATTTACTACTGAGGATCAAACAAAGTCAACATTTGGCTCTTGGTCTACAAAATACAAAATAAAAGAATCAGTTTAGCTATTCCGTACAGGCCTTATAACTCTTGGACCAACTATGTATTTATGACTCAAGTGTCAAATAATAAATCAAATTTTTTAATGACTGTTACCCTCTTGACTAAAGAGAAAAATATTTCTTCTATGATTGCTAATTTTTTAAAGTATTGCATTGTGTGTGTGTCTGTGTGTGTGTGTGCATTGGAGGAAGAACCAGTAAAAGTCAATTTTAAAGGGTTTTTCTTAATTGTGGACTTTGAAGGCAGGCCAACCTAAGTTCTCCTTGTTGTGAACTTGATAGAACACAGACATTCATGTACAGACAGAACTCTAAGAACCTGAATTCTTACCTAGATGTCTATCATCAACTAGCTGTATGATTTGGGAAACATATTAGCTCTCCAGGCCTCATGTGCACTAAGCATATCCAATTTATAGCATTACTGGGAGATCAGAGAGATAAGCAAATTATATTACTTAGTACCTAGCATTTAAACACACTCACTAGATAATTACTATGATCCCTAGCATTTCTTAAGGGACATCAGAGCTTACCCTCAATGGACTATTAATTAGGTCTTGTCCCATAACATCAATGTGAATGAAGCTTCTGCTCCTGCTAAGCTGTATTGAACCAACTTAGAACATTAATTGTTTTTCTTTCTTGTTCAAAAAGCAGTGTTGAATTACCAAACCAGTTAAATAAGCATATTGAAGACACCAGAGAAGCAGGAAAGAGTTGCATCCAGAAAGCTGATAGGAACTCATCGACCCATCACACCTTCTTCAGGAAACTGCTCATTAAATGGCGTAGCAGGATTATCTGGGAAGCAGAGACCTCCCAGTAGAAAGTTCCAACTCAGGTGTAAGGGAAAGAGGTCTATAGTAGTACCTTGGTACTCATTGTTAATTGCTTCAGCATGATTAGTACCCAAAGCGACGAGTACCAAACAAAGTCTTTTCCCATAAGAAATCATGTAAATAAATTTAATGCGTTTCCAAACAAAAAATGTACAAAATGACCACAGAGGCTAAGAAATGACCACATGGTGATAACACAGGGCAAGAGCTACTTTGTGACTAACACCTGACCCCTTGTTTTGGCTAGAAAGGGTAGAGAGTCAAGAGGCAATCAACACTGACAAGTTCAAATGAATGACAAACTGGGACAAAATTTTTACATGAAAATTCAGAGTACCAAATTCGATGGAGTTTCAAAGTGGTCGAGTGCCAAGGTATGATTATAATCAGATAGAGAATTCCTTGCAGGTTTCTTCTTTCAAATCCTCTTATACACTTTTTTATTTTTATTTTTATCAGCAATACCTTAGCTCTGGGAAAAGGACTATCCTAAGTGTGGTAAGAATTCAATAACTCGGGGAAGCTGTGATGGCTCAGCGGGTTAAGTGCTCGCTTTGCAGCCCTGAAGCCCAAGTATCGAATCCTGGGCCCAGCCCAGGTGGACCCATGTGCTGAACTGGGCTGTGCCCCCAGTTCAGTTCTTGCCAGGACCTATGCAGGAGGCTCCCAGCCCAGTTCCTGCCCTGCGCAGCCCCATGCCCACCTGTGGAGTGAAACTATATGGAAAACTAATGCTGTCAACTATGGAGACTGCTCTGAGCCCTTCCCTTTCTCTCTGTCTCTCTCTGTCTGTCTTTCTCTCTGTCAAATAAATAAATAAATAAAAATAAACAATAAAAATAAATCTTAAAAAAAAAGAAATAACTCATCATAGGGATTCTCTGTATCCTACTAATAACCTGCAGGGGAAAAGTGTCTAGAGACAAAATTATATACCAGGAGTGTAGATAAAACCATTATGCTTTGACTTCAGAAAAATTAAAATACAGTCATAGCTAACAGATAATTATTGTCCCATTAAGGTAACAAGTTAATTGTTATAGTAATTGGCAGGTTAATGGAATGCCAATATGGATTTTAAAGGTCTGAATTTAAATATCAGGGAAAACTACATTAATAATTTTCTCCAGAAAATGTGTCTTGACAAAAGAACAGTATTTCCTCATAAAGAATTTCTGATTATTTATTTACTCTCCAACAACCAGGACTTTGGAGACACTTAGTTAAGAAAGCACAGGAGACAACAGTGTACAGTGATTACAGAGCCTTCGGAAAGACATAACCTGTGATTTGAGATGTGATGCCAGGTATGTTTTCATTGGCTTTTTATTTATCCAAATGAGCAATGTAAGGGGTGATATCATAAATCTCTAATTTGATAGTTGTGGTCTTTGCACTTTTGTTCGGAGGCTGAATCACACCTGGTTCTGCCTGGGGACAGTCATTTTGATAAGTGTTAACTGAAACCTTGATAAAAACTCGGACCACCGAGGCTGAGCCTCCTGGTTTGTGAATGACTGATGAACAGGGATGGCAGTGTTGACACAGGCTGACTCCATAAGGACAGAACCTTGCTCTCAGAACCCTTCTCAATTGTTCCAATATGTGCAACTCATCCTCTACCTATTCACTTGTACTTTGTGCGATAAAACGGCAATCATAGGTAGAGCCGTTTCCTGAGTCCTGTGAGTCATTCTAACAAATTATCCAACCTGGAGGGGAGCTGTGGAAACTATTGCATTTGTAACCCAGCGGGGCAAGAGTGCAGGTGGCTTGGGGGATCATCCAGACTTGAGAGTGGTGTGGGAAGTGAGCAGAGTCTTATGAAAATGAGCTCTTTCACTTGTGGGCTCTGTGCTAACAATGGCTAGTTACTGTTATAATTGAATTTAAGTGTAAGACACCCATGTGATACCAGAGCATTCGTGATAAACTGACCATCTTGTCAAGGCCAGCCCCTTCAACAGAGGAGAGACAGGAAATACCTACATCATAGATCCAGGCTAACTCACCTAGTTCCAGTGCCAATAAATGAACCAATTCACAGAGATAGTGTATACATCAACAAGGAGAATGGTGAACTATTTGAAAACACTAATAATAACTGCTTAACAATGTGCAATGTAAGTGGCTATAACATTAACTTCATAGCCTCACTGACTCTCTTCCTCACTTACTTAGGTTTGGAATTCAAAACAGGCTTTTTAATTCTAATAAAGTCAACTTTGCTAACTGTGATCTGATGCATCAAAAATGCAGCTAGTACCTAGTACATATTAGATTCGTAACAAATGGGCCTGCTTCCCTCCCTCCCTCCCTCCCTCCCTCCCTCTCTCCCTCCCTCCCTCCCTTCCTTCCTTTCTTCCCTAGTTGAAAAACCAGAATTTCTATTACCCTGGGGTTTTCCAGAATTTTCAGAATACTCTGTTGGATATTACCCATTGATCAATTCACATTCTCAGCACCGAGGATCACCACTTTTTGTCAATACTCTATTCCAGTCTAAGAAAAATGGAAGCTACTGAAAGAGTATCACATCTCTTCGAGAAGTTCATGTTCAACACTTGCTGAGTGGTACAATTGCTGAGATGCAGAACGTTTCATTAGGTGACAAAAAATCACTAGGCACTGAAATCTTTGTGATGACAAGAGTGCCTTCTTTCTTTAGAAGCTCATTAATTTGAAATATGTACACTTAAGAAATGTGCACACCTAAGAAGTACAAGCCTTAGTTGAAATGTATGCAAATGTTTTGTAACAAAGTCTTAGTAGATAGGAGCAAAAAAGTTTTCCCAAACTCAGTTAAGTCCCATCCAAAGTGTTCAGAAGAATTTCTGCAAAGCAAACACACTGTCTCAAAAAAGACAGAATGGTGAAGGTTTTATAGCAGGTTCTTATTGTAGTTTCTTCAGAAGTAGATTAAACATGAATCTATGCATTTTTTGCTGTTTATTATAATATTGTGAATAATTTTATATGACATCCTTTAACTCAGAACTCAATGATTAGTTTTATTAATAATCATGCTAACTCAAGATTAAAGATAACAAGTGACTCTCAGTTTAAGGCAGCTTAAAATTCCACAGTTTTCAAAGTTCTAATGATTTCATAAAGTATGTCTAGACAGGTGACTTTATTTTCTAGTTTTTAAGGTAATGTTAGAGAAAAATCAACTGTTACTCTAATATTCGTACTTATATGTGAAACAGTTTTATGATTTATATAACACATGCCATGCAAAGATGCAAAGCAAAGGATTCTTTTCATGGTCTGACATCTTACATACATCACACTTATAAAATGGTATCATTGCAGATCAGGCCTAGCTGCTACCTCTTGTTCACACCCAAAAGTTGCTGCCCTTTGGTATATAAAGATAGACTGATAATGAACAGGGAAATGCCATTCCTGAGCAGAGAGAAGTTCCAGTACACCAGATCAAGAATATCAAACATCCCAGGACACCATGCATGTATACAATGTTCTTGTAGTTGTGGCTCCTAGCCCAGGAATAACTGGAAAGCCAACACGCAGCATTGCTTTGGAAAGGCTTTTGTTTTTTTTTTTGTTTTTTTATCTCTGTTGCCATAGTGAATGTCACTCCAAGCTGGCCTTCCAATTACCAGGGAAGAAGCAAAAAGTGCACAATGCAGAGGGTACTTGAAAAATGGTTTATGTAAACTTTGAACATTGTGAATTTTGTATTTCTTTCGAGATCATTGCCTCTCCGCATTCTCTCATATCGTTCTGAATGGTATCACCAATTTCCTTGGAATTTAGGGCACGCTATGACTTCTCACACTCAATAAGCTTCTGAAAATGGGCACCAGGAGGTTTGATCATCTTTTTGGAAGCCAGACCAGGGGAATAAATTGGAAGGCAATTGTCTTTAAACAGCTCTGCACGCAGCAGCCAAGCCTTTTCCTCTCGTTTTGCAGCACCTCCTTGAAACTTACAAAAGAGAGGTGGCCCCAAGAACCCTCACTGCCATAGTCACTGAGAACGAGACACGAAGATAATAGTTTCTGTCACTGAACAGAACGGTCGGTGATGGCTTTTCTGTGGGAGTTCTAAACGTGAAGCTAACACTCCCTGTGTGAGCTCTGCTTGCCTCTGCCATGAGACGCAGAGAGGCTCATGAATACTCACTTTCCAGCAATTGCCACAGCTGCCAGGCTCCATAGGGAAGAGACATCACGTGTGTCTTCACCGTCCCTATAAATATTCGTAAAATAGGAGCGATGTTCTTGCCCACGCGGGGCTTGTAACTGCAGGTGCCCCTCCCAGTCACACGTGGTCAGCACCACGAGAGTAACTTTATTCACCTGCTCTGGGCTGCCTCTGTTGATTATTTGTTTAAAGTTAAGTTGTATTTCTCCTGTCTTGCTATATTATATATTAATTAACTTCTTTAAATATGACATGCTTGGGAATAAAGTAGGTTATTTCTAATTGATCATCTAGAAGTAATAGTAAGCTCGAATGCAAGTCCTCCAGATTTCTTTCTCTGGCCCACTCTCTGCTCCATCGGCATGCCAGGTATCCTGGGTTTACAAGACCTCTGACCTCTTACATTAACCACTGGCTTCCAGCATTTAATTTTTCATGAAATATGGCAACTAATCCTGAATGTTAACATTAGGCCCTGACTCATCTGCAGAAATGCAACTATTTCCTCAGAACTGATATCTTTCTGAGTATATTAGTGGATCAGCACTCTGTAGAATGGAAATTCTCTGGTAGCCCCATACCCACTGAATCAGGAATTCTGTAACAACAAACTGGCTTTTACCAAGCCTTACAAGTGATGCTGGGGAGAAACCCAGGGGATACAAGTTCTCCTATTTTAACCAGCTCTGGGTCCTGAATCCAACTCTATCATCAGCACTCCAGCATTCGCCCCTTCTTCAAGGAGGCATTCAGACAAGACAGAATGCAGCCAATGACAATAAGCCAGAGCAGGTGGCTATCCCCACAAAGCAAGAGACTAAACATTCATAACAATCTTTAACTAGAAACTAGATGCACTGTGGCAAGCAAAAATCTTGGTTCAAAAGAAAAAAAAATAAAAAAAAAATTTACCTTAAGGGATTATACATTACTATATCACTGTTGGAAATGGCAGGATGATGGGGGCGGAGGGGGGGGGCAGGGGGAAGAGAGTAGGAAGGAAAGAAGGACGGAGACCTGTGACAGAGAGTGAAATAAAGCCATTAGGTTAGTGACAGAATGAGGGATATGTGGATTAACGGCAACTTGATTTAATAAAACTGGGGTTTAATTGAATTCAAAGACAATTGTATGAAGAAAGAGAAGAGTGATTAGGCTCAGTGACTGAAAATAACAAGGAGATAATTCCAGCACTTCTTACTCAAGAAGGAATCAACTGTTCGATATGATATGAGTGACCTGTCACTAGAATTATTTAAAAAACACTTAAAAACACTCATGGGCATATTAAGGTGCAAACTTGGAAACAGGAATGTAGTGTGTATTTGGGTGGTAGTTCATCTCAATTTTAAGTTGAATTTCATTTTAAGACAAAACTATTCTGTATTTAAATAATGTAGGAAGCAGTCATCTCACTGAAAGTAATTTTAATAATTTTTAAAGAGCTGGGAATCTATATATGTTCCATAATATCATAATTGTGACAGAGTTGGAAAGTGTCTGACACTGGTAAATAGGTTAACCTTTCTATACTACTCTTTTATATTTTTGTACCAAGAACATATCAGTATAGCCAGAAGACTCTCAAACATGAACAACTCAAAGAGATCACTATTTCAGGAGACCATTTCATTGATGAACAAGGAAGAGGAAGACAGACTCAAGAGAAATAAATGTATGAAGAAGAAACTACAATGGAAGAAAAGTAAAGAGTATAATTAAGGTGGAAGCTATAGCTCCTGACCTTTTACAGTGATCACAGCTCAACTAGTAGCTACATTTCACTTATATTTCTGGAGTACATTCTACATAGTTGCTCAGAGAAGTCCTAGAGAAATAGTTACCTAAATATCTACAGTAAATACTCCATGCTCTGTTTATATGAGGACTCTATTTTTCTCTCACTTTCTTCACTCCATTTCTCTTCCTTGTACCACTTTTAAAATAAAGTATCCATACATAAATTGTTGGCTCAGGTTCTCATCTTGAGAGAATCAAAACTAAGACAGCTATAAATAAATTTAACATTTGTTTGATATTATTAATATTCAATTTATAATCAAATTACTTTAATTGTCCAAATTTTTTCCCTCAAAATCCAAGACCCAATGAAGAATCACACATTCTCTTTCTCTGCTTTTAAGTTAAAACACCCATCTCTATCAGTTTTTGTTTGTCTTACAGCACTGACAATTTTAAATACCTTGGAGCAATTTTCTTATAGAAAATCTTATCATCTAAATTTGCCTAATTTTTCTCCTCCTAATTATTGCAGGTTAAATGCTAGGTTAGTGGTATTATTAAATCTTGGCAGAAAAAAAGAATCTTGTCAATTTTCAACATTCATTCCTATCTGATTGTATTGGAAGCTATTGGTTTTTTAAATTTCAGCTTCTTTCCTTCCTTCCTTCCTTCCTTCCTTCCTTCCTTCCTTCCTTCCTTCCTTCCTTCCTTCCTTCCTTTCTTTCTTTCTATTGTTAAACTTATTTGGGGGACATTGGTCCATAAAAATTTCATAGGTTCCAGGTGTACCGTTCTACAATACATGATCTGTGTATTGCATTATGTGATCACCATCCAGAGTCAGTTCTCTGTCCATAACCATCTATTTGATGCCACTTCCCTCCTCCCATTCCCCTCCCCACTTACCTTCTGGTAACCACTAAACTATTGACTGTGTCCATGAATTTTTGTTTCTTTGTTATTTTCAGTTTGATATGCCACCTATAAGTGAGGTCATATGGTTCTTGATTTTCTTAGTCTGACTTATCTCACTTAATATGATAAGAAAAGATGAAATAAAGTCATCCGTAACAACATGGATGGACCTTGAGTTCATCAGAGAAAACCATTTTGTTTTGCTCATTCTGCAAGTGACCATATCTTAAAGGAAATGACACGGTCTGCTGTTTCACACAAGAGGCTTTGAATGCATACCTGAGTGCTCCACCCAGGTGGTAAGATGATAATGCAGGAAACTTCATGAGTATATCTTGATCACTTCTGCAGTCCCTCAAGTGACCTTCAAAATACTGATGGTTTTCAATTCTGTGAAAACAAATATAATTCACCCCCATATAAGTATATTAATTAACATGACAATGATGTTTTTCTCCTTCACTTAAACTAGAAGATAAAATAAACCAGTTTCAGCATAGCTGAGGTCATCTAATATGTCAAAAAAAATAAAATGTTTATCCATCCATGCATGTATACAAATACATATATGAGGGCTGTCCAGAAAGCATCCGACCATGTAACCATACTTGTTATATTGACAATGGTGGAATACTTTTTGGATAGTCCTCGTATGCTCACAATATTTAATATATCTCCCATATATATTTCTATGAGTTTTTAAGATTTTTTAAAATATATTTTTATTTATTTATTTATTTTTGACAGAGAGAGAGAGAGAGAGAGAGAGAGAGAGAGAGAGAGAGA
>PVKE010021761.1:0-26206 GCA_004027555.1 Craseonycteris thonglongyai
ATTCCATGGCCCTTTATTTACTCAAACCTGCAAGTCTCTTTTACCATGTAAGGCAACAATCATACATTCATAGATTAAGTGATGGATGTTTTTGAGGAGTCATTATTCAGACTACTACACTTTGCAAACAAATGACATAGGACTGAGAACTTGCTTCAGCTTCTACTTCATATCTACTCTAAGTCTAGGATGGCCTGTGACATTGCTCAGAAATTTATCTAAAATTTCAAGTTTAGGAACAGAAATTACCTTCAGTTTTTACGAGTTTAAACCAACATCTCTGATTTTGTATGGCAGTTTAATCATAAGCCTGGTAATTTTGAGGACAGAATGGATAGGCACACCCAGTTTCTCTTATACTGTTTTAATATTTGGGGAATGGTGTTACAGAGGTTCCATGAAAACTTCAGAGGTTGTTATATCTCTTTAACTTCAATAGTTTTCAGAATCCAAACCTAAAATGCAATCCCTATAAGAAAAATTAAAAAATATATTAATAGAAGTAACATATTAACAATAAGAGCTAATAATATTTATGAAGTAGTTACTATATGAACACAAAGTGCTCATTTTTGTATGCATTATATAATTAAATAGTCTTAACAATGCTTTGAGTTAGATATTCTATTGCCTCCTCCCCCTAGTGAGAAAAAAGACGTGAAGGAACCTTTTCATATATACACTTAAATATCTAGGCCCCCCCTGGGCAGGCTCTTGGCTGGCATATATCTGGTACCTTTGCAAAAGATTTAAAAAAATTAGAATTAGAAAAAGAGCACTCAATCTGGCAGACTAATTGGAAAACATGCCCCAACTTGCTAAGAAAATTAATTAGTTAAAATATCATTTCTTTCTCCAAAATGACAGTACCTTCTGGACTAGACTTTAGTCCCTTTGGCCAGAGGCCCTTGTTCTGGACACAGCCTGCACAACGCTTCATAGGAAAAAGTCTTTAAAGGAATTAAGGGTGTCTTTTCAACTTAATGTAACCAGTGTCTCAGTTTGCCTTTTGTATATACTGCTCAGATTAAGATACATAACTGGCATGTAACCTGCCAGAAATATATTTGCCCGAGGGACTGAGCAACTTCCTGGGGGTGGGGCAGGGGGTGGGGATCATCCAAAGGAAAGAGAGACAGTCATGAAAAGTGTATCCCAGTCACCATTAACATATAGTTAGTGATGTGAGAAAAGAGAAATAGTATACATTAATTCCACAAGTCATCCACCTTTTCCTTTATTGAGTTAATAATAATTGTGAGCCAACACTAGTTAATCTTAGTTCTCTCACTTAATAATTATTTGACATATTATAGTTCTATAACCTTTCTCAGCCTCAGTTTGCTCATCTGTGAAATTGCAATACTAATGCTACCTAGCTCATAGAATTGTTAGGAAGATTAATTAATTTATTCTACATGAAATGTAATAATTACCATATTAATTTTTTAATTAAAAAGAAAAACTAAATGTGCCAGGTAATATATTAGGCACTAACTATAAATAAGTTCCATTTTCTATTTGCTTTGTCTGGTAGAGAAAGAACACATTTCATGAAGTAATTATAATTCGTGCGAAAAGTGAGAAGTCAGGAGTAATGACAGCATAAAGAGGAAAAACTCACCTCGGCTTACAAAGAAAATGATGTTTTAAATAAAATCGGAAGGGAAATATGTCATATTAATACAAATGTAGATAGGCAGTACTAATGGAGCTCATGTGTTTAGGGAACTCTGTTCCATAAGAGACAAGATTATGTGCTAAGGACCAGAGTTGAGAATGAGAGAATGTCTTTTATCCAGGGAACTGCATGTAGTTCGGTGTGAGAGGAACTCTGTGTGGAGGGGTATGGATATTTAAGAAGGATGAGGCTTGAAATTCAAGCAGAGAACAGATCTAATCTAAATGGTCCTTTACATTATGCCAAATGGGGCATATGGAGTCATGACCATAATTTAATCACATAATGTTATGAGATGTGCATGTTTAAGATAACTTTTTGTAGAATTAGAAAATGACATAGTGAGAAAAAGCTAAAAAATATATACATTTAAGAGATGATGGTCACAGAGAAAGAGCAGTAGTTAAGTTTGAGGAATAAACAGAATAATGTCACAAGATAATTAAAGATGTAGAATTGACGATTTGCCTTGATTGAATGTTAGAGTAAATGATTCATGACATAATGCATTAGGATAGGAAACATGGAAGAAGGAACAGAGGTTTGCAAGAGGATATGAATAATTAGTGTGACATATTTTTAGATGCACTTGATGCCTTTATGTGGAAAGTGTAGTTGCACACTGTAGCATAGGGTCAGCCTGGAAATGAAATCTCAGAAGACATTGGCATTTGGTAACAATTTGGTATGAGTGGGCAAGATGCCAAGTGAGAACGTGAGGCCTGACAATGGAAGAGAGCACAGGATTCAAGTACTGATAGTCTAGGAGAGGAAGCTTCCCTGGAAAAGGACGGGAGTGCAGTAGAAGGAAACCCGAGAGAATTTATGGTTGAAACACCGTGGGAAAAAAAAAAATGTCCCAAGCCAGCACAAGTGCGATGAAGTTCAGAGCAAGTGGTGGGAGTAGAGACTTAAGTGGGATGAGGAAATGGAAAAAGTAATTGTTAATGTTTGTCTGTATTCATTTCTCCGTTGTTTACACACGTGATTGGACAAGATGCAAGCATCCTGGCCCAGCACACAAGGGTGGAGTATTTGCAGGGAATAATGTTGAAAAAGGGTCTGTGAGACTTCTTGGTGTTTGTGTGTACGTGTGTGTGTATCAGGGAAGGAGTGGACACTTCTTTCATGTATTACCTGGCAAACAAGCCAGGGTTCTGTTGTTGTTTTCTTCAGTAAAAAAGAATAGGAAAACAAAAGATAGGAGTGCACATTCAGGCAGTTTCAAGAATTCTTATCATATATATTTTATTTTTTTTATTTATTTTTTTAATATATTTTTATTTATTTATTTTTGACAGAGAGAGAGAGAGAGAGAGAGAGAGAGAGAGAGAGAAAACTGAGCTGGGGGAGCTCCCAGTTCAGCATATGGTTCCGCACGGGCCGGGGCCGGGATTCGATCCTCGGTCCCCGGCGCTGCAAAGTGAGCGCTTAACCCACTGAGCCATCCCGGCTTCCCCCATTTTATTTTTTTAGTTGCCCATCAAAACATTTATTGAGCACCAACGATGTTTCTTAGAGCTAAGCACTGAGGAGATAGGCATACTAAGTAGAATTATATGACATTGTCATTTTTAGTTGGTAAAAAATAGTTGAAAATCGGTAAAGTCATGTAACTTGACATGATAAAAGATACAATCCCTTCCACCATGGATCTTATAATGTAGTATGAAATTCAGAAAAGGAAGTTGAAATATACAATAGTGTGATAAATGTTATAGCATTTATTAAATACTTTATGGTGATTTATCCTTATAGAAAATTCATTATGAAATGTAAACTGCATTGACTCATTGCACAGTTATAAAGAATGAATATTTTAAACTTACACCCCAAACAGATGTCTGAGCTCTCATAGTGAAGCACTAATAGAAAATAACAAAAACCTTGTGAATCTCTATATAAACTAGATTTTTAAGAAAACTATAATAATATCTCATAAAAACTACTAATTAGAAGTTTGAATCATATTACAATATAGAACTCTAGCTAATTTTTTGTACACCTTAATTTACACAATGTTATATGTCAGATGTATTTTAAAAATAAAAAAAAAATGTCTAGCTTCACTTGACATGACTATGCTTTAAACTAGAGAAACCTAAAAAACAAATATATACTTGGATATATGAATGCATGTAAGTTTGATTTAAAGGGAAACATGAGATCAAGTTTGTACATGGTATATTTTATAGAGAAGAGTTCAGTATTTGTTCATTGGATATTAAGGAGTCAAACACATGACTGTAGGGACATTCTTTGACAATAAAGTACAGTTGACCCTTGGACAAGAAGGGGTTTGAATTGTGTTCCCTTGAGCTGCATTTTATCCCAGTTGACTTGGGAGGTTCAGTTGACTCACGCTGTTCGGTTGACATGCACAGTTTTGTTCAAGGATCATTCCTTGGATGTGGACATCGGACTTCAGTTACATGTACTTTTTGCCTGTGCAAGTGGTTGTCTACTCTCACCCCACATAATCCATGTTTCAACCCTGCTCTTCCTGCTGTGTGTGTGTCTTCTTTTGCTCCATTACTTCCATTGTTTCTTCTTCTTAGCAAATTAACTGATATGGATTTGTATCTGCTCAGAAAGGAAGACAATAGAATCGATGTCTATAAAACAAGAACAAGACAATTGATATTGCACTTTCATCGCATTTATAACATTTCTTAACCTAGAAGTATAAATAGAGTAAAGGGAAGAGTCTAATAAATGAGAGTCAGAAGTTAGGAAGTGAATATCAAAAATAAAACAAAACTCAGGAAAGTGATGTCCCTTAATGTCTTTTGGTATCTTCTAATATATTTGTAAATGGCTTGTTAATATTAGGGTAGAAAACACTTTTTCTCCCTTGTTTGTTTTTTAATATATATTCCATAAACTCTCTTCACTCCCTAGAAGTGCTGTGTTCTTGATTGTTTGTACCCCTACTCTTTTCTGATAAAGGAAGCAATTTTACAGATGAGTAAAGAAACTTTTCATCTTATGAAATTCTAATTTTGAATGTATTCCCTCTTCAAATTAATTACTTCATTCCACCAGAGAATAAATTCCATAACTAGAAGTTCAGGAAGAATATCTGATGTAGCAAAACTCAAAACAAAACTTTATAAAAATGAAAGCTTTATTTTTCAGTTCATTATTTTCTTGAAAACATAAGTTTCCTGCCTTTGGAAGTGAAATAATAAGGGTGGATTTTTTTTTCTCCCTTATAACATTAGACCAAAAATGAATTTCCTGTAACAAATTTAATAATGATTCTTGCAGTGTGAACAGTGAAGATTGTAGTTTATAAGTATTGATTTGTAACCACCTCTTCCACTTAACACTATTAATAACACTTTTATTATACATATTCAGATATTAACATCAAATATGATTAATAGTCAAAGATGAATAAATCATAATTTCAGGAGTAAATTTTATCATTAATGATGTTTAAATACTGACTATCTTCCTGTACCTGATTTCACAGTGTCCTGATATTTGAGAACACCATAACACACAATTCAATGAACATGTACTAAGATTCACATGGTTCACATTCACAAAATTAATTCAGGGTTATTTCTTTTTTGCAAGCTGTTTACTTGCTGCAGAATGAATTATCACACATGGGCTTTGCTGTAGTATCAAAGTTTCTTGCAATTTCTTGTAACATAGCAACATAATTAATGTATTGGTGCCACAAGTACCTGAGAATCTCTTATGCATAAAGAAAATATGCTGTGACCATGACACTAATACTATGATGATCATGGTTTTGTTGGGGATAAAAGAAATAGAGCCAGATAACTCAAGGCCAGGGCAGAGAGAAAGAACTGTCACATAGGTTATTTAGAGCAAAGAATATCTTGGAAAATTTTGTAGAGGAAGTGTTTATTTGAAAGAGATTTTGAAGAAATTGGACATAGCATGGGATAAAGGCAATGTAGCAAGATAAAATTATCACCAAAGATACGAGTCATAAATATAATATATAGAAAATAAATACTGTATTTTTTTTGTGCATGAAAGGGAGACAATTCTGAAAACAAAAACATTGAGAAACTAGATTTTCAATGTTTAAAGCTATTCAGGGGAGAACATATGTTGCAATTAAATTTAGACAAAAGTGCATTTTTTCAGAAGAAAATATTTTGTATTTTGCATTTAATTTATTTTTACATCAGAGTGTCTTTCCATATTGAAATTCTTAAAAAATGACATTTTTAAAGAGGACACACAATATGGGTAGATGACATCTAGTTATTCGCACACAGGAAACAAGTTGCTTTTTAATTTTACTATGGGAAATGGTATTTTGATGGAAATGCTTTAGTTTTTGATAGCTACTTGAAAATCTATCTCCCTTTTAGTATGTCGTGTTAAAACTACTGTGCCAAAAGAAGTAATGTTACTGGGCCTAACATACCGGTATGAAAATAATATTTTCTTAAATCAAATACTGGCCTTTTATAACGATTGTCTCAATATCTGGGTTTTTTGGGGTTTTTTTTCTACTAAGTTCTGTACTCTGTGCTTTCATAGATTCAGTACTTGTTGTCTGTTTGGCATCTGCTCATTACAGGGCCAATTATATTAACTATATTTTCTTGCTTTTTGTATTCTTCACACTCTGGCATTTGAGGACCTTACAGACTTAGGAGAGATTAAACCTCCCAGGGCTAATTCCAGAAGACATTAATAACATGCCTCTAAACAAACCTTTCGTGGGCGAACCAACCAATCCTGGGTCTGTAGCCCCAACTATCTCCTTATCTAACTCTCATACACTAAGCCAATACATCCCATCCCTAAATTACACCAGGGCCAAGTAGTAGGCAACTAGAGACCCTAATGTCAACGTATATAGGTTGATGTCATTTTCTAGACTAGGATTGTGTCTTCAAAGTACTTTAGCTGAACTAGGCAATTTCATACACTTGTACGGTTTCCCTAAAATGAAGTTATGATACCTGCAATGTTAAATAATTTTATGTAGAATTCTACAGGAGGAAGAGATAATTTGAGGTGAGATGGTAAATATTAGTTAAAATTAGACTAGGGTTGACTAGAATTGGATATTTTAGTCAAAACATTTATAATACATTGTTTTGATCTATAACATACTATAAGCCATGAGAAATATTTTTAAGCTACTATTTAAGCTTAGCCTTTCTAGCTACTCTTTAACTGCTCTGCCCCACTCCACAACCTCCCTGTCATTTTCATCGGTGGCTGGCCTGGTTTTCTGTCAAGAGAAAAAAAAATCAGGGAGCAGTGTAAGGCTCTATTGGGAATGTCAGAAAGAGAGATAGTGATAAGAATGTTAGAATTTTCTTTTCTCTTTCTTAGAATGATGTGGCTGAGGGTTTTTTTACTTAGAGGATATATCAAACAATCATAAAGAACAATACTGCACAGAATATTCTCAACATTTGTTTAGTAAGAACTGATACAGCAGTATATTTCAATGTGAAAAATACTATTTTTTAAGAAAACAAAGACAACATCATAAGAAATGACTTGGAAGACCAATAATTCATGAGGCTTGCCTTGACTTTCCTTGTGTCTTACAGTAACAACAAGAGATATAAACGTAGTGACCTCAGTTTACAAAGAATGTGCTGCATTTAATATTTTATTCCTCTTCATTTATGTCTCAATTTGTCTTCTCTAAAATGACCTCTTTAATCCTTAAATTATTCTTACAAACATTAATTTGGGATTATTGAAATGTGTGCTAGTTTCTTTTATTACATAAGTTGACTTAAATTATAGTAGTATAGGAAGCTTTCAAATTCTCTTATATGGTGGTTATGTTGATATTGAAAAAGAAGATTTATTACTCTGCTATTAAAGATAAGAAATGAAATCATTATGTATCAATTTTAAACATAAATGCCAGAAGTGGCAGTCTGAAAAATGAAGTAAAAAAAAAAAAAAGGTGGATAAGTAATGAATAATTAAATAAATGAGAGAGTAATAGAATAAGATATTGATTAATGTTATTTCCACAGGTATGCCATTTAGATGATTAGACGGAGTTGTCACAGCTTAAATAAAAATATGCCCGAAGCAACCTTTTTCTGTAAGTGATGTTTCAGTGTCAAGTAGAGCTGAATGTCTGATGTTGTGACATCACTTCAGGCAATCTTTCATGAAGGACTGTAATAACATGGCAGCTTTGTGCAATCTTTAATCCCCTTAGGAGAATCAGGTGTCAGGATGATATGCATACAAGTGGGAAGTCAGATTATTCTCATGGCCAAGCTTACCAGTACTTGGAAAGGTTGTGCTGAAAATTCAGGGCAAAAACTGTAAAATGAATTAGGAGCAGCTTTGGAGAATGTAATTTGCATTGTGAGAGCCAAATAATGTGTAAAGGACTATCTAATTCTATAAGGTAGCTTTTAAATCGCCTAAAGAGAAACATAATACTCATCATCTCTGCCAATATGCTCTAGGGAAAAAATAATAGGTGTCCACTGGACATATGGATATGAATCTTTGGAGTGTGCCCCTTAAAGGATCCACTCATTTAAACAAAAACAGGAATAAGCAAACAAAACTGCTCAATAGTAGAAAATAAATAACCCCAAGGAAAGAGAATAAACAAACACAACAAACCTAAATAGTTTTTTTTAAAGAACACAGTCAGGCGTCTAAATTTGCTTAGCCAAGCCACTTGAGACTTAATTCCGTCTGTCATTTTGTTGTTATCATTTATTCTGCCTGCCCTTGTACTTTTTTCTCTTGTGTGTTCTACAAGAGGTAAAAAGAATGTAATACTTCCTTTTTCTATATATAAAGGTGCATCTACATGTATATATTTATTTATTTTTAACTGCCGTTTTCTAATCCACTTTCCTGTCTATTTATGTAATGAATGCAGATATACTATTGGAACAGTACACTTTTACAAGAATTTTTTATTTCCTCCAGCACCTGCACCTAGGTTGCTACTGATGACCACCTTCAGCTCTTGATGATGTGCACAAAAGGCTCTTGTTGCCCTCATAATGCAGGCTGTTGCTTGCTATACTATTTCCTCTTTGCAAGTCATCGCACATGCCTGCAGATAGTTTTCAAGATCTCAGGTTTCTAGCTTATGATTGGCTGCAATTGTAACTCAGCAAACAGACCTGTACTATCCCCAGCAATCCTGATGATGCCATTGATTCCCTATAGGTATGAAGATATCAGACTAAACCTGTCCTCCTTTGCCCTGCCTGCTTCTTTTTTGTGTCTCAGCAGTACTTGTTTTATGACCTGTTTCCTTTCACAGATCCTCTCCACAATTATAAGTAGTATTGACTTTGCTGCTGTTAGTAATTAGAATTGGTGGCTTTGAAAACTTTTCCAAACAGCAATTTCTATGTGTATTTAAATAATGTCTCAGCCTGCCTAAACTTATTTTAGAATGCTACTCAATGAGAGAGCTTCCTGAATACAGAGGTGAAAATCGCAGAAGTGTTAAGCCATATTTTGTATTATAGGATTTAGTGCTTTTAAAGCCTGAAGGCAAAAAATCTCCCCAAACTTCTATTGGAGGAAAGCACCTGAAAGGTTGAAATTGCTCAAGAAGCACTTTCTGCATGCTAGAAGGGGATTTAGAGGTATCTAAAAACTAAGAAAAGCCTAGAGTCCATTCTGAAATTTTTATATCTTCTCTCTCAGATAAATGCTTCTCTAAACTATAAGTGATTTTTATTGCATAGATTTGTTTATACTTCTTTTAAAGATACAAGTTGGGCTATCGCATGCAGCGATATTAACTAACTGCCAAAACAGACACTTGTAAAACTTTGTATTCTACATAGAATAGCCAGTGACCTGCATGCATTTTGTAGCGGTAGTTCTTCCTCAAAAAACAGGAAATTAATGTTTATTTGAATTTTAATCTGTAAAATAGGCTACAGCTCAAGAACAAAAACAATTAAAAGGAACTTAAATAATGAATGTTTGCATCACACTGAGGATGCACACACACACACACACACACACACACACACACACACAGTTGAGGAATGGTCCCAAAATGTCCATGTACTAGTTCTCATAACCTGTGAATATGCATTAACTTACATGGTAGAAAGACAGATACAGCTCAGTGAAGGATCTTGATTATCCTGGCTTATCTAGATGGGCCTATTGTAATCACAAGGGTCCTTATCACAGGAGTACATGATAATAGAAGCAGGTTCAGAGAAAGTCTGAAGGTGCTAGGCTGCTGAGTTTGAATATGGAAGCAGGAACTGCAAGCTAAGAAATACAGGCAGCTTGTAGAAGCAGAAGAATGCAAGGAGGTAGATTCTCTCCTAAAGCCTAGAGTGGGGACCCATCCCTGCAGACTCATTTTACATTCCTGTACTCAAGAATTGTAATACATTTGTGTTGTTTTAAGCCACTGAATTTACAGTGATTTGTTACAGTGACAAGAAATACATATGTTATATATATGTGTATATATATATACATATATATATATATACACATACATACATATATTTATTTATTTATAGAGTTGTGTGTGTGTGTGAGTGTGTGTCCATTTGCCCACAGAGAAAGGGTTCGAGGTCAAAGAAGGTAAAATAATCCTTACAAGGATTAGCACCCTGGCTCCATATCATGTGGACTTTAATTTGTTTGGGTGGCCCAAGCAATCTCAAGCATGAAATTTAGTTTAAGGGGGCAAAGATGGGTAGCTGCATATTGCACCAACTAGAATTTAACGTAAATACTATTTTAGGGAAGATATTAAAATAAGTTTCAGTTATTAAAAAGTATGTATATATGTTTTCCTCCTCAAAGTTCAATAAAAACAGTGGTAATTGGGACCATAAATAAACATTATGCATAAATAAAGGCCACCAGAGAACTAAGCAACAACAGAAATATACCACTTTTACATTTAAAAATCATTTTGACATTGATGTTGTACAACTACATTCAACATAATTCATCAAAAATATAACATCGTTTCCATCTTCCACATTTTCCCCACAAATCTCCCTTCTTTGAATCTATTATATTAAACTTTCAATTTATTTTTTCAATATATATTTGGTATTTTTAAAGTAAGGTATTTAAATAGGATTATTTTTTAATTCAGGCATAAGCAGAATTGTAATAGTTAATGACACTCTTGACTTGGTTAAAATTCTGTATGCAAATTTTTTCTCCTCTATACTTGGTAAATACTGTTCTATAGTATTCTGCTATTTGTATGTTAGAGGTGGAAATTTGATGTTTTGCATTACCCTTTGTTAGGAATTCTGCTTTTCCTCCTGTATTCATCTGTGATAATTAAAAAAAATCTTTCATGAACATTATATATTTTGAAATGAAACAGATTATGTTCTTATATGAAATATTTTTCTGTGATATTATAGAGCCCCTCCATCACATATTTTCAGCCTTTGCCTCAATATTGCATTTTTAAAGGAGAACTTCCCTAACCATATTATTTAAAAATACAAACCGACATTTTCCCCTTCCAGCAGATTTGTTTATTTTTCTCCTTAGGATTTGTTATCTTTTAATACATAATTTAGTAATATATCATGTCTACCTGTACTGAAAATGAAGCTTCATTGTGGTAGAGAATTTGATCCATTTTGTTTACTGTTGTATTTCAGCATCTAGGATAGTTTTTGAATGGATGAGTACGTGAGTGCTTGAACACTATTGATCTGAAGACTTAAGTCTTTAGGTGTGGAAGCTTTCTCCTGTTATTTCACTGGTTTCTTGCTCATTTAAATTTCAGAGTATCTCTTTTGTCTGAAATATTGCTTTCATACTGTTGGTAAATTTTGTGTCTATGAATAGTCAGTATGAGGACTGGAATACTTTATGAGATATTTGGATCCTTATTCTAATACTTTATTTCAGTCAGGAAGACCAAAATAATATTTACATTTACTAGGTTATACTTTTTAATCCAGATATCCATAAACCTGCAGGTGATTAAGAATGATTCAGAGATGAATCAGTCAGTGCCTGATGTTTAATGTCTTTGTTATGGTCATGTATCTACCAATTAGACAAAACAATGATCCATTTATTTGCCTGGCTCAGTTTTCCTAGTTTATAGCTGTGCTCTGGATCTATTCTTGTGTAGCTGCTCAAGTGAATATGAAGTAAATTTCCCATGGCTTCCAGATTCCATGTAGTTTTTAGGTTCTGGTGAGGTTCTTAGAGATCATACAGGAACCCATGTCTAATCTAAAACTACTTTATGTATTGCTTAATTGATTTCTAAAGAGGGCTCTTGCTCTTAATATTAGACTAATCTTTGTCTTAAACACAGGTTTTTGGATTTTATTTCTCTCTAAATATATGTTTTTTCAGATAATAAATGTCTCAACTTTTGTGGCATTTGGTTTTTCAGCACTTCCTAGATAGCATGGACATTTTTCTCATTGGTGTTCTAAACCTTAATCATAATTACAATAAGACATCCTGTAGCTGCATGGGCCCGTGTCAGAGCTAATGAGAAGCAAATGAGAATTTTATTTCATCAAGTGTGCAAGAGTATGAAATTGTCTAGTTCAGCTAAAGTGTTTTAAAGACACAATCCCAGTCTGGAAATTATGTCAAACTATGTCTATATAAGATAGCCTTGAGAATAGTCAGTTTTTTATGGAATTAATTTTGTAACAGGGCTTCAAACTTGTTTTCATTGACTTTCCAAACCACATTGGTTTCTCTCTTTTTAAAAAATCTTCTATACTTAACCACTTTCCCCATTTTATAAAATAGTTTTAACTTTTTCCTAAAGTTTTTAGAATGACACCATAATGGCTGTCATATTTACTTTTAGCTATAGACATAAGAATTTTGTATTCATGTACATTTTCTTAAATTTTGTTTAATGTTTTAAAATATGATTTAAAAAAATTTGTAAAATATGATTTTCTAAATTTAGACTATGGCTAAATTTCTATCCCTATTAGAGAGACTCAATCATAACACTTTAAAATCAGAAATAGGGGAAACCAGGATGGCTTAGTGGGTTAAGTGCTCACTTTGCAGCGCCGGGGACCAGGGATCGAATCCCGGCCCCGGCCCGGGTGGAACCATGTGCTGAACTGGGAGCTCCCCCAGTTCAGTTCTCTCTCTGTCTCTGTCTCTGTATCGCTCTCTCTCTGTCAAAAAACAATAAAAATAAATATTTTAAAATCAGAAATAACTTTAAATGTTTAATCAAACAGCCAAGCATTGGTGCACATGCTATCTGTGTGATTTTTGTACAATCTACATAATCTTTGAACTCATTTTTTTGTCTATAAAATGCATGGATTCAACTAGATAAAATCAAAGTTTCACTCAAACACTGAAATTCTATGGCTTCCCCTGTCACTCACTAACTCTTTTCTTGTTAGATGAAATTAAGCTAAGTATAAAAAATTATTTTACACTGACTCATGGGAAAGTTGTTTTTTTTTAATTAATCTTGACACCATTAATGCAAAAGAAAAAGGTTTTAGGTGACCATGGGTTATTTTTACTGAGACTTACAAATGTTTATATGAACTCCAGAGAATAACAGTAAGATAAAAGAGGCATAGAGTAGTAGACTAGGTAGTTTGTGGTAGTTTGTTATGGTGGTAGTAGGAAACTAATACACTTGGCAAAGCAATATTCCTAGGCTCCTATTGATTCCCCTTAAATAAAATTATGATCTGAAAATTATTTTTAAATTTACTGTTCAATTTTAGTTGACATATTATATTAGTTTCAGGTGTACAACACAGGGATTAGACATTTTTATGCCTTACAAAGTGATTATCGGGATAAGTCTAGTACCCTTCTGGTAACATACAAAAATTTTACAATATTAACTTTATTCCCTACCCTGTACTTTACATCTCCCTGACTATTTTTATAACTGACAATTTATACTTCTTAATTCCTTTCACCTTTTCCCTCACCAACCCCCACTCCCATCTGGAAACCACTAGTTTACTCTCTGTGTCTATGAGTTTGTTTCTGTTTTGCTTGTCTATTCATTTTGGTTTTTAGATTCCACATATAAGTGATATCATATAGTTTATGTCTGTATCTGACTTACTTCACTTAACAAGATATTCTCTAGGTCTATCCCTGTTGTTAGAAATGGCAAAATTTCATTCTTTTTTCTTTGTGGCAGAGTTATATTTCAGTGTATATACAAGGGCTGTCCAGAAAGTATCCAGTCACATAACTGTTCTCATTATATTGATAATGGTTAGATTTTTTTCTGGACAGCCCTCATATATACTACACGTTCTTCATCCATTCATTTATTGATGGGCACCCATATTTGGCTGTTGTAAATAATGCTGTAATGGACATTTAGGGGGGAATATATCTTTTCAAATTAGTTTTTGATTTCTTCATAAACATGTATAGATGGTAGTTCTATTTAAAAATTTTTAAGGAAACTGCATACTATTGGAAATGTGGTTTTGATATATTTTAAATGCCCAATATTGTGTTAGTTAGAAAATTTAAAAAATATTATAATTTATTTACATAGACCCTCCATGAGGAGCTTACTGTGTATCTACAGAAACATAAGTACTATGCTTAATGTTTCCCTTAAGTTTTAAATATTGTTGTGCTAATTATACTTTTTTTCCTTATAAAGTAGTTGTGCATTTTACATGAATGAAATGTAATGTGCTTAGCACATTATCTTATTCTTGATAACACTATGTGTCAGTTATTACTATAATTGTGAGGGAAATGTTTGATCATAAAAGAATAATCATTTTAAACTATATTATTTAGAATAAACTTTAACTGTATTTGACTTGAAATTAACACTGGAAAAATGATGATAATTTTTCTAAGTGAGCAGGAGAAAAAGAGTGCTCCAGGGTTTAAAAATGTAAGAGACAATAATGTATGGGGAAATGAATATCACTGTTACAAATAATAAAAAGTGTGCCAACCTGAATAAGGTGACTCCCACTGTAGTAGGACTGACACACTTATGGTAGAATCTGAACACTTTAGGTCACAGTATTCTTATCTACATGTACCATAGATACACTATCTCTCCACAGAGGAAAGGGATACGCCCATAGTTTTCTCTTTACCTGTCTATTGAGGTTTCAGATTCAGCTGCTTCCAGATCTAGGGTGAAAGGGTGCAGACGAGCTTCTGCCTTTCTTTGCTGTCTGTCTTGTTGGTATTAATGACAGGCATTAAGGTAGTCAACCAGCTCTTGATGATTCTGTGTGTCTCAAATTACCTCACTTCCTATGCCTACCCCACTCCCATTCAACTTGTTTTTGGTCAAGATATTTTCCTCTGCGAAAGACAAAAACTGAACTAAAAGTAAGTAAAGTAATGCCAGCACATTATCCTAATGGAAAAATTCAGAGGTTCAGGCATAGCTACATACAGTTTTTCAAGCAATGAACCCGGAAATCTGTCTATCTTTTTCCATTTAGTAGCTCTGCTCTCCTCTGCGCTGTAGAAGTTCTGTCAGGTTTTCATTTAAAAGTTAGAAATGAAGTTCAGGTATTGAAAAATTTATGTAATATCCAAGCTCATGATCTCAGAATGAATCTCTTGATTTATATTAATCCGTATAAAATATTTTGACTGGTTCTTTTAGGGTCACATGTCTAACATTGGTTCCCATTCATTTGCATCCTATCCACATTACCAGAAGCCCCTATGTTTCCTGTTTAGGTCAGCCTAAGCAGCTCATTGAAGAGGACTTGTTATTTATTATCTCTGGAATTATTTTCTTCTCAATGTATTAATACTATTTTATAATTCTCACAATTAGGGCTTCTTAGATAGTTCCCTTATATTAAAAAGGCTGAATTCTAGGTAGATGTGTACAACATATCTTAGAAGTAAATTGCCACTATTTGGGGTGTGAAATAATAATGTAAAGAAGAAATATAAAATATCAAAATAATGCAAGGAAATTACTTTAACAAATAGATTTAAGTGCTCTGCTGATGGAGAGTAACGATAGTGAATGTCTCTGCCCTATATTGCATTGGGAAGAGAAAGCATGCAAGATGTATGAGAATATGTAAGAGAGATATGTATATCTGGAATAGGGCATACTGAGTGCCCTCAGTTACAAACATATTTGCATTAACATATTCTTAAAAGTAAAGGCAGTATTGGAATTATATTTTCCACATGTGTTTACCTAGACTGAAACTATAATAGCAAAAACACAGTTATTTTAAATTCAGATTATTTTATTTCTCAATCATTTTCTTTGTGGGGCCTTTTAATTTTAAATTGAAAAGATAAAGATTAAAACTTTTTCCCAATATAATGAAAGGAATAGGAGGGTGTATATCCAAAGTCAGACTCTATTCAATGTAACCTTCTTTAAGTATACTTAATAGACTTTTTCTGATGTCCTCCAAAATGCCTGCATATGGTAGGTATTAACTGCATCTGCTATATAGACTCAAATCATTATATTATAATAATTCTGGTTATAACACCTGGCATTTGATATATACTAGAAATTTTATATTAACCACCTCCTTTCATGTAAATGTCTCAAGTGCAGTTAGTGTCATTTGTTGGCATACTGATACAGTTTTATATAAACGTAGATCCAGAAACTTATTGCTCAGTTTGCCCTTTAGTGTCAGGTAAATCACAGTATTCCTGAGAAAATAGCTTAGATCAAAGAAAGCGAAAACATTCAAGTCAATTAATTCATGAACTTCAATAGCCAGTGGATGGTGAGTCTCTAATTTATTTTAAAATGTGACAGTTGAAACAAAAAGATGCTGGTTTAGAAAGCTGTACGTGTGAAGCATTAACTGAAAGAAGCACAGATTTTGACTGAAGCACCAATTTTGGAGTACTTTAAAATTCCATTCATCAGTATTACAAAGATAAATGAACAAAGGAAAATAAATTAAGGGGAAATATAAATTAAGAGAAAATCTGATATAAAGTACAGATTTTCACTGTTGAAATGTTTTCAGATTTGTTTTATGTGTATTAGACAAGGTTTTATTATTCATCAAAAGTGAAAGGGATGAAATTAAAATTAAGAAACCAAAATGCTCTTATATAGTTCATGCTTTAGCAGTTTAATATAACAGCCATTTAATGGAAAATTTCTATAAATAAAGGAAGGAAGTTTTTATTCAAACCCATATGTTAAGGGCCACTTCAATGCAAAAAATTCTAAACTCTGTATTAAATAAAGTTTAAGACAAAGCTTATATTACCTCACTGATTTCTCATGTAATAATAATATGGTCTACTCACTTGAAATGCAAAAGGCAAATACTGCAAGGCTGCATTTAGAAGTTGCAACTTTACAATAAGAATAAATACCATATTTTTCTGTGTATAAGATGATACTTCTGTCTAAAATTGTGAGGCCAAAATTGGGGGTCAGCTTATCCATGGGAGTAGTCCTTGTATTGACTTCTTAATGTTGGGTTAGAAAAGTAGGGGTTGTCTTATACGTGGGTACAGCTTATACACAGAAAAATATGGTAATATCATTTGAATGTTTTTATCTAAAAATAAACTATGTAATATCAAAATACCTTTAGTGTTTATAGTGATATCTTTTGGATAATATTGCAGCTACATTATCAAAGTTAGAAATATTGAACCCACAGGAGCAGATGGAAGAAGGGAAGCTCATGATGTGATTAAAGGTCTGGGTCCACGTTAGTAGAACAAGAGACTTTGAGGATACGGTGTGGACATATGATCGATCATGAGAGGAATGCAGGGTAATGTGTTCAAAATTTACTAGCAGATTGGTATAAAGTTACTTCGGTAAAGTTCCAGATGGGGAATTCTGTGCTTGGCAATGTTTAAAACTCATTAGAAAAGTGTACTAAGGCTGCTTAATACAGAGAGACATAAGAGCATAATGGTTGGTAGGCTTGTAGGCTCTTGAATCTGCTACATCTGTTCAGATTCTAGTTCACCACTTACTAGCACTGTGACTGTAAGACCATAATCAACTTCGCTGAGTCTCAGTTTCCTTATGTCCAAAATGATAGTAGAACTCTTCCACAAGGTTTCTGTGAAGATCCAATGACATACTAAGTGTAATGTCCTGGTATATAATAAACAGTAAATGTTGGCTTTATTATTACTGTTCTTATCACTATTGTTGTCATGATAGTCAAAATGTCTTACAGAGATGTAGATTTGACAAAAATTCTCCTGAGAATGAAAATGCTTATTCTGGTATTATTTCATATGAAATAGAAATCTGCAAGGTAGGAGCACACCATGATATTAACATTTAATGTAGCACAAAGGCAAAGAGGATATAGAGTTTTATATTTAACCTAACTATTCATGTTTTTTACTCCCTTCCCAAATTTCTTTCCAAATTTTTGGGAAGGAATTTTGGCTATAGGTACGTGGATACCTCAAGAGAAAATAGACAATAGGATATGAAATGATAATTGTGAAGGTGACATACATGGCTTTGATTTACATACTTCCTTTCTTAATACTCATACCATTCCTGTTTTTCCTCTAAAAGCTAGAATAGAGAGCCTTTCATGTCATTAGAATTTATTACTTAGTGGAATTTAATATATGCAGCTAGCAGAAAAAAAACCATTTGACGAATTAATCTAGCTCTGGTATTCTTCCAGATTCAAGACATAAAGATAAAATTTTCCAGTTTTCTCAAATGTATCCTTGGTTTCACAAACATAACAAGTCCATACATGGGTCCTGGCTAGAGAGAATCTTAGAGTTTTGGGAATACTTCATGTTTAACATGACTTAAAAATAAATAAATAAAGCTTTTGGAAAACTGTTAAAAGAGTCTGCATGTAATTTGCTGAGGAATGGCGTTAAATTCCATTTGGACCATCCTTAATTTATAACTTGAATACCAACTCCTCCATTTCATATCTTTTTTTCTTTTGCCTAAAGGCAAAATTGACTTTAGGAAATGAATTGAGACAGAGATAGTTTCCACGCATGTTTGCGTGTTAGCAGTAAACTTCCCTTTGATGGTCATATTAATAGGAAAGGCTTCTTTCTAATTCTAATTGTTTATGCATAAAATAAAAGGCTTTTACCTCCCTTTATTTTGTTAATATAATTTGCAGTTATTTAATAATAGCTTCAAGGCTCTTAGCATTTTCCTTTCCTCTATTTTATTGGATGAATCAAGAAAGTGATTTTTTGGAAGACGTTATTCAATGTTTCCCCTCCTTCCAACCCCCCAGAACATAAAAAGAGGTTGTAAACTGGCTATACAAGAGATCCTTTACTTCCTTCCCCACCCTGCCTGGTTATTTCTGAGTTTGAATTAAGATGTGAATTAAGATCAACTTCAATATTTGAAACTTCATTGACTATGTGGTAGGCACAAGGGAACTTAAATATGCCAAGCCAACTAATGGAATCTCAGTACTTACCAGAAAATATGGCTCTGTCCAGGAATTTTTCAAATTTTAACCCATTTTCCATTTTCCCTGTGAAATTCCACCAGCCAGCGCTTGCAGCTTCAGTATTTACCCCAAGAGAACTTGCAGATTATAGTCCTAACCTTACTCCCAAAGTTCCATGCTTCGAAATTTACCCCATGAAAAAAAAATATGACCAAATACTGATCATCATATACATTTCTGTTACTTTAGAGGCATGTTCTGTTTAGAAGTAACTCCAGGAACAGTTTTTATATTTTATTTTCACATTGAAAACCTTGTTTATGTAAAATTAAAATGAAATGAATGCATTGGTGAGCTGTGCTTTTTTTTCCTAGCAGGAAATGGGTTCATTAAAACACATTTTGAATAAACCTTCAGGGTATTTTCTATAGTATATCTTGCCTCTGTCAAGCTGGACACTTCTGGAAGACTTCGATTATTACTACCGGCTGCTGTGAACTACCAGGAGGCATAACACATGTAGTAGACCAGGTGTCTTTTGTGACTCATCCCCACATTTTCTTTGCTTGCACCCAGTGTCTGCTGCAGAAGCAGGGCCTGGTGGAGGGGTGGAAGCATGACACCAAAATACCTGTCTAGAAAGAAAAACACGCACTGTTTGCAAGTTTGGGGGCTCCTCCCTTGTGGATTCTAGATAGTTTTCTTATTTTGAATTCCTTTGCCACTGACTTTCAGAGTACTGATGGTATCTAAGTGCTGCCTCTTCCATGGGGTGCATTTGTCATTTTGTCAGGCTGTGACATAAAACTGCCCCCTCCCCCCCCGATTACAGTTCTCTAATTTTGGTGAGCCTGTGAAGGTAGAATGTTCTTTTTATCACATTCTTATAATTGTTCTTCCATGTCATATGCACTGGCTATGGGTGCTCTGTGCGCTCTCAGTCTCTCTGCCCCTCAGGGACACACATGTCCTTGTCACATTGAGAGGGAATCGCAGCTGCTGTCCACTTGCCTTTACTGCATGTCTTCTCCCTTTTTCACACCCATGTTGCAACAAACCCAGCTGCAGTGTGAAGGCTCATCAAAACTCAGTACAGGGGAGGCCAGGATGGCTCAGCAGGTTAAGCACCTGCCTTGCAGCCCCGAGGACCAAGGATCGAATCCTGGCCCTGGACCATGCAGACCCATATGCTGAACTGGGGAGTGCTTCCCACACAGGAGGCCCCCAGCCCAGTTCCTGCCCTGCACAGCCCCGCCCACCTGTGTGAAACAAAACCGTTGTACAGCTATGGAGACTGCTCTGGGCCCTCCCCCTTCTCTCTGTTTCTAGCTGTCTCATTCAAAAACAATAAAATAAATCTAAAAAAAAAGAAAGAAAAAAGAAAACCAAAAATGCAGTAGAGTGTTCTAAGCCTGGGAGTAAAAGAAGATGGATAGGTAGGTGATAGTGACATTTGATTTTACCCGCCCTCTATAGGAAAGGAGGAGAAAATGTATTAATACCTCATAAAATACTTTTCTCAAGATGACAATTCCTTTCTCTTTCTTCCTGAAAAATCCAAAACAAATACAGTTTAGTAGGAAAGTTGGTATGGATTATGTGGGTTTGGCACCAGAAATAGGACCATACAGAGCATGGTGTCCTTCTTTGCAATTCTGAATTATTTTTACAATGTAGGTCTTCCTTCTGCATGTTTCTCTAACGGGAATGGTAGCTGGGGTGTCTCTGTCACATTCTCACACGTTTCCCTCTAGCTAGACTAAGAAGGCTTGGTAAGAAGGTGGAAAGAGAAAATGTAATGAAAACATTAGGAATGTTATGACAGTAATCCAGGGGAGAAACAAAGGTGACTTCAAAGAGAATCAAATATGCAAAAGAGAAGTAGATGGATTCCTTAAGAGAGAGAGACTACAGTGCATGGTGATTTATTTTACCTAAGACTGAGAAAGAAGGACGGAAACTCTTGAGAGTATTTTTGATGAATTGGGTAAGTAAATGCAAACATGCTGATTAGATTGTAAAGTATTTTACAATGTGACATTATCACGCCTGGAGGTTTAATTGGAAATGGCCACATAGAAAAAGAGGCATGGAGGTGACACGTATGAACTACCCTTTAAGAAATTTACATGAGGGGAAGCCGGGATGGCTCAGTGGGTTAAGCGCTCACTTTGCAGCGCCGGGGACCGAGGATCGAATCCCAGCCCCGGTCCTTGCGGACCCATGTGCTGAACTGGGAGCTCCCCCAGTTCAGTTATCTCTCTGTCTCTGTCTCTGTATCTCTCTCTCTCTCTCTGTCAAAAACAATAAAAAAAAAGAAAGAAATTTACATGAGGAGTGTTAGAGGTTTATGGTGCCTGAAGTATGGTTTTAGATTTGGAGAAGAAAATATAGCCAATAAAGAGCAATTAGTTGATGGTAAGAAGAGCGAGACAGTGCTGAATGCTCAATGGTCAATTTATGGGAATAAGTGAAGGAATTGGTCTTTAAAAGATGTTGGTCTTAAAACCAAATAGTTGATAATAAATATGTTTTAGATAAATTTATAGGTCTGGAGATGGAAAAGAGGAAAGCAAAATAGGAAGGTGCTAATCTTGATGTAATTATCTTCATGCAGTAAGAAGCCATAGCTAAGTAGCAGTTACTTGTCTTTCAGAACAATAATGGACATGTTTGTTCAGTTTTTCATTTACTCATTCGGCAGTGTCTATGGCAATGTAATGTGTCGGAAACTGTATTAGGAAAAAGGGATAAACTTTAAACAGGATGGAAGAAGTCTCTGATCTCACATAACCCACAGATGATCGTAGTATTTGCAAAGCATAGTC
This sequence comes from Craseonycteris thonglongyai, assembly GCA_004027555.1. Lineage (NCBI taxonomy): Eukaryota > Metazoa > Chordata > Mammalia > Chiroptera > Craseonycteridae > Craseonycteris > Craseonycteris thonglongyai. The sequence continues at coordinate 21,867 of PVKE010021761.1, forward strand.
TGTGATTAGTTATAACTAAGCACTTGGGAATGCAGGGTTTGGAGTGGAACACCTGCATTGGAACTCAAGCTCTGCTACTTATGTAACATTAGTTGCTTTGAGCAATGATATACTTTCTCTCTCTGCTTCAGGGTATACTTTTTATCTAAATAATGATGTTGTTTAAAATGTTTAAAACTGAGTTTTAATGATTAATTGATATTACTCATATTAACAAGAGCCCCTTTTATTATTATAATTAAAGTTTAAACTTCAGAGGACCAGAGTCATGTTTTTATTTTTAAAATACACTTTTATGTTTCTTCTCCCTGGAATAAAGCCTAATATGCAATAATTGTTAAAAATATTGATTCAATACATAAATATTAATTGTTGATAAATGAATAAAGTCAACTATCTTTAAATAAAAAATAACTGGGTTAAACACGATTCCATTAGTGTCATGGCTATGGTATTTCACAGAACCTCTGTAATGACCATGTATATAACACAGTTCAAAGTATTAATATTTCACACACTTACTTCATTGCACAACCTCTGTCTTTCAGTGCATGTCTTGACACTATTCTGATAAAGGATGACTTTGGGAATCACTGGTCAAGTGTGTGATAAATATTAAGTGGAAAACACATTGCTACTTTTTTGTTTAGGACTACAAAAGAAATCTAGAAAAAATGTAGATATATTTTTTAAATTATAATTAATATGTTTATATGTATGTACTTATGGAAGTTTATCCTATAAAATTCTAAATAGAATATGTTGAATAATAATTTTATACTTTAGAAATATATTCTTATTGAGGACAACTTAAGGAAGCAAAAAGATATTCATTAGTACAGTAGGATGGAAGTCAGCATTCTGTAAAAAGTGTATATTAATGTTGAGAAACAACTTCAGTATTCTACCTTAACCAGAAAAAGATCAACATATGATTTATTTTAAAATGTGAAGTAAATGTGAGTTAAATGAGCTTAACATTTTGAAGAACTGAATTCTTAGCTTTGGGATACTGGGAAGAATAAAGGTCTGAGAAATATCCTAAGAGCTAAGTACTTTTTAAAATAAGAATAGAGAGGGAGGTTAGGTTGGGGTAGGAGGCAGACAGAGAAAGAGGCAATTTCAATGTTGACAGGTTTTATATACCCTGAATATGGGAACTATATTAGGCTCTCAGAGCTATTAAAACAATTGGACAGGCACAGACTTTAGAAATTATATCCTAGCATGTATAAATGTGGCAGTTTGCCTCTTATAATTCTACAAAGAAGAGAAATGGTTGAGAGGGGGGCAAGGATTATAGTTTAATTTATAAAGCATTTGTGGGAGGAATTTTTAGGAGATTTAAACCAGTTATCTTATTTTCTGAGAAAGAAACTCGAATATTAGACATTAAGTATTCTAGCTTGGTAGGGAAAGCTTTAAAGTTTTAGTAATTAGCTTTCTCTTCTAAAACAGAATTTTATTTCATAACTTGGTAATTTAAATTCATAATGAATGAATACTGAAGGGTATTAGTCTCATTCTTTTGAGAAGACACATATTTTTCCATACACAAATAATTAATTTTCTGAATTTGAAACATCTCATGCAGCACAGAACAACATTTAATAAATCGACTCAATTAGTACACTGGATGGAGAACAAGTTTATTTAAACTGCATGCTTATTAAAAACTCAGGAAAAGACCAAAATAATGACAAGTTCATTCTTTCCTCTGTGATCACTCATGACATCTGGACAATTCATACCTATTGTATCTTTCCTTTTCTGGATAATTCTTTCTTCTATTACAGAAGAAAATTCCACCTAAGAAAGAAAAGAAGTACTGGTATCTTTTTTCCTTCTATTTAAAAGAAATGAGAAATTTACTGTAAAAATAAGAAATATTTGGATTTGTTTTACTGGTCCCAACTTTGGTATAAATTAAGCATAGATAGAAAACATATGCTATTTCATTAAGTAAATTGATATTCACAGTTACTTTGAAGGCTGTCCAGAAAATATCCAGCCATATAACCATTCTTATATTGGCAATGGCTGGATTTTTTTCTGGCCAGCCCTTGTATACTAAGATAAGTGAATACTGCTATTAAGAAAATATTAATTACTATTTGCTAGACACTAACTGGGTTATTTTTATCTCTTAAATCCCCTCATTTAATTCTCACCACAGTCATATGACAGATGTTCTATTAATGCTCATTGCACAGTGAAAAAGCTGTGATTTGAAGAGGTGAAGTAAGATATTCACCATCACACCACACATATTCAAGGTCACAGAGCTGGTACGAGACTACTAAGAGGAAGTCAGACTTACCCTAAAAACGGGTTTCTTGAACGTGGCAATATAAGCTAGTAATTCCACTTTAACAAAAAACAATGCCGTGCAGCTCATATATTTTGTAGCAGCTTGGTTTTTTGTTGTTTGATTCTAATAAATGAAGAAAATTATTTAGTTAAATAAACAAAATCTATTCCTAAGTAAAACAGTGTTCTGACTCTAAATCTATTAACACACTCCAGATCTAGTCTTTACTTCTTACTGTTAAAACCTGAGTCCAGTGTGCTGTATCATTTCCAATGTCTTCTTTTCTGAGACGTTGCTTTCACATTTTTAGGTCAAGTATCTCTGATATCTTTGTGAAGTCTCATCCATGGTTGCCAGCTATCTTTCCTCCAACATTTTACCGATTCATCTGAGAGGAAATGAGCTGGAGTATGAGACGCATGAGTTGAAGATGGGGAAAAAGACCCTTTTAAACTTCTGTGCCCTTTTGTCCCTGAGCAAGACTACCTTGCCCATATTCCAATCAGAGTGTTCAGAAAAATAGAGGAAATCACAATGAACTTACTTAAAAATGTACTCATATGAAGATACACTCTGGTCTTGGACATGTCCTTCCTGCGCTGCAGAATAGTTTTTTATGTTATCATTTAATTTCATACGACCAAGAATGTCTTCAAAGGCATTTGTGGGGAACATGTAGAAACAGTGGCTCAGTAGGGGAAAATCACAAATTTCTATAAACTTCATTTTCTAATTTTGCACACATCGACTTTAAACCGGCTGTAGTGTTAAGTTGGTTATTTATATCATGTAGAATAAAAATAGAAAATGGATTTTAAATCATGCCCTAAATCTGACCAGTTGGTAGAGGCCAGATTACAAAAAAGCCTGTGGCTAATTCTGTGGTTACTGGGGAACAATGTTTAGCTGGCAGCGACTTCTCTCATGAATGGAAGAAAGAAGTAGATAATGGAGAAAAACAGAGTTTCTCATCTAGAAAGCAACAATAAAAATATTAATGAATCTCCATTATCCACTTGGCTTTCATTAATCAATTCCTCCTTTATAGCATCCTAGAAAACTTTCACTCTGTTAGAACATGTTTTTAATATAGGTTACTTGATATTTATCATGGCAGAGTAGACAATCCTTTTCTGACAGTATCTGCATGGCCTCCACGCACATGTTTAGACCAGTGTAGCAATAAAGCTATCATTAAAGAGGATAAGTTTCACATCATAAAGCATTAAAATTCACTAAAGACCAAACTCACTTCGTATCACCAGACTCAATGACATCATATAAAGAAAATTCCTTATTTGCTTCTAACTATGGCATTTTAAGAGCTAAAGCTTTATCTTCATAAAGGTTTAAATGTCCGAACAGCATTGCAAACAAAATAGAGATATGTATCTCATTTCTTTTTCAATAATGAAATTCAAATCTATTGCTGAAACCTGATATAAATACATAGGTAAAGGAAGTTTAAATCACAAAGCAGGAAAATATGTTTTATTTTATTGAGTTTTATTTTTGAATGCATAATAATACGAAGACATACCTGCAGGTATCTGTTCTTTTTGTTGGCATAGAAACCAGATGTGTTAAAGAAAGTTCAGATAATACACGCAGAAAATAACTGCTTAAGGTTTCTGATCTTATATTTGTATTTGGTTTATGTATTTTTCCTTTTTGATCATATGCCATGTGCTTCAATAGATGAAAGAGGTTATAGCTGCAGTTTCTAGCAACTTGTGAAAACTGCTGAGCATATGTACAGTTAAGCTTGACCAGTTAAACAAATTAGCACTCTCCTTCACATGATTAAGCATGAGTACAGTCATCATCTTGTTTTAAAAGTTCAGGTAAACAGAGAAAGGTGACATACATAGTCAAAAACAGAGATCAGAAGGTGGTGTGTGCTTTATAATTGTCCACCTTTGCTTTGGCGATTCTCAAGCTTTCCCAGAGCTTGTACATATAGCATTATGGCAGATGGCATGTTCTACAGACAGGCCAGTGGGGATGTAAGTATAGCCCAGATCGAAAG
>PVKE010021762.1:0-26208 GCA_004027555.1 Craseonycteris thonglongyai
GTTATAAAAAAAAATAGTATCTTCTATTTAATGAGCCCATGTTATTTACCAGGTACTGTGTTTGACACCTCTCATATGTTTCCTCATTTATTCCTAATTAGAACCCTCTGTATCATGAACCCATAAGGGGTGATAAGGTAGGGAGAACCAGATTTAACTTGGTGAGAGAGATGACCATGTCTGTCCATGTAACCATTATATCTCTGTCATCTGGCATAATGTCTGGCACAGAACAGGAATTTTTTAAGTTGTTAAATATATTGGGATGACATTGGTTGGTAACAATTACATAGGTTCCAGGTGTACAACTCTACTTTACATCATCTATGTATTGTATTATGTGCTCACCACCCAGAATCAGCTCTCCTTCCATCACCATATATTTGATGACTCCTCCCTACTCCTACCCCCACCCCCCACCCCGCTCATCCACCCACCTTTCCTTTTACCCTCAGGTAACCACCAAACTATTGACAAGAATTTAAATAGTATTTGCTGGATGACCAAGTGAGATGACTTGTCCAGGATGGCATAACTAGTAAGTTGTGGAGTCAAGTAGAAAGGTACTTGATTTTGATCATTTAGATTTGACATAATCATGCTTAGGCAAAGTCTGTTTTCTGTGATGTGTTAAGAGAATCAAGCTCAGTGTGTGTCCTTTAGGCCCTAGAGCCTTATCAGAAGGAAATACAATCTTAGCGGTCAGCTGCTTTTCATTCATCAGGGAGGCTGACCTTCCGGTGGGACAGGCTCAGCTGTATGTAAGGTGGCCGAGTTGGAGCTCGACCCCATTCCCAGTCAGGTGGGTGTGATGAGAAAAGCAAATAGGATCGATGTGGAAACCGCCGTGCCTGACCATCTTTCCTTCTTTGATGGCCTTTTCTATTGTGTGAGTGTTGAGTTCCAGCTCAAAGGGATTTGGGGAAATTCTCACTTTTGCTATATCAATGGGAGATGGATAGGCTCTAAAAATAGAAGGAAATGTAGCACAATTATGTTTCTGAGAAATAAGCTTTTTCATTCTTAGTCTGATCACATAACCTCTAGTCTAAGCTTGTTCAACCAGTTGCCCATGGGTTGCATGGGGCCCAGCACAGCTTTGAATGCGGCCCAACAAACATTTGTAAACTTTCCTAAAACGAGATTTTTTTTTTTGCAATTTTGTTTTTTAGCTCATCAGCTATCTTGCATATTATATTATATGTGGCCTAAGACAATTCTTCCAATGTAGCCCAGGGAAACCAAAAAGATTGGACATCCCTGCTCTAGTCAAAGACGGTCTATGGTGGTTCCAGCTTCTGGTCTTGGAGGTCATTTTGATTGTGGAAAGGTCATTACAATTTTGGAAAAAAATTTAGGAGAAATATACCTGTTGACAGAACAATTTTGAGACTTTGAAGTTTATGCTCTTTAAAGTAATAATTTTGTCCTCCATGAAGCTGATTAAATAATTCAGCATATGGGTACTGATTGCTTACTGGTTGCTTGGTCTTAAATCTCGCCTTGGGGATACAGTGAGACAAGATAAGCTTTTGCTTTCCAAGATGAGAGGTGGAGACAGACTTGTAGGCAGGTCATTGTTGCACTTGCCGAGTGTGAGACCCTCAGTGGGGGAACATGCAAAGGCCTCTGTGTGTACAAAAGAGGCAGAAACAGAGGCCGAAGACAGCTTCCCTGCATTGGTGACTGGAGGCTAAGGAAGTGCTCTGGACTGAACGTTTGTGTCCCTCAAATGCATATGCTGACCGCATACTGCCCAATGTAATGCTGTTAGGATGCGGGAACTTGGTGCCGTGATCAGGCCGAGCCCTCATGAGTGGGGTTAGCGCACTTATAAAAGGAGGCCCTGGAGAATTCCCTCACCTCTTCCGTCCAGTGAGGCTGCTGGGAATTTGGTCACCTGCATCCCAGAAGGGGATTCTCAGTAGACCCCGGTCATGCTGGCACCCTGATCTCAGACTTCCAGCCTCCGGACAGTGAGACGTACGTGCCTGCTGTTCAGGAGCTGCCCAGGCTGTGGTACTTGTTACAGAGGCTGAATGCAGGGAAGAGGAGGAGGGAAAAGCCTTCCAGGAAGGGCAGAATCTCTACCGGACACGCGTAGGTGAAAAGGCTCAACTCCCACTGCCATCTCCCTTATCACTTTTGTAACCAACAGCTCCCAGATTTTAGAACCAGACTTAGCAGTGCAGGCATGATTATAGTCTGTTCCATTTTCACCAGCTGAAAGAAGCCAGGCCGTAATTGAGCCAGAAGGTTCCTAGGTGGAGAAGCTGAAGATCTCCTTGTCTCCTTGTCACTGAGGGCCACTGAGGGCCACTGATGCCTGTGCCACCGTGGTCGTGCCAGGTCTGGGCTCCGAGCTGCTGATGTGTCCTTTGGCCATTTATCTTGAATCTGCAAGATTATTCATTCTTCCTGAAGCCTCTTCTTCCCTCCCTTCCCCCCTTGTTTCTATTCTGTTGTTCAACCCATAAGTGAGACCATCCCTACTTATCCTAAGAAGCGTGGTAACCAGGTTAATGCAGACCCGAGTCCAAAGACTGCTGAATAGCTCTGACGATCTCCCATCTCCCATCAGAGACTACGGGGCCCCTGCAGAACCAGGAGTCCCCTGCACACTCGGTAATCTGACCTACACTCGGCTTTTGCTCCCCAATGTTAGTTTACTTTGCCAGGCGGAAACCATGAGGGCTCACTGAGCCGGTAGACACTTGTTCAGTCTGAGAAGGCCAGCATAACAGTGTGCCTCAGGGTGCGAGGCTCGGGGCAGGTAGCAGCCTTCCAGAAACTCTGAAATGGCAAACGTGGGGAATTGGGTTTCGAAAATGAGTCACCCAAACATTTTCTTTCCAAACATCTGCAGGTTGTTAGCCTGATTTATTTTGAATTAAAAAATCTTTTTGAGCTGGCTGACAGCTTCTTTTAATTCCTGGCTGTTAAAATGTTTCAGCCATTGGAATCGAGGGCCGGGCCGTTGCTTTTGATGTGGTGGGAGGCAGCTCGGCACTCAGGTACACCTGGGGGACCTGCCCCTTCTCATCGGGGCCCTTCGTCGTTTTTATTTCCTTCTGTTTAAGAGCTTGGAGCTTTGAGCTCGTTGTTTACGATCTACTTGCTTGGGTCTTAGTGGACCCGTGGCCAAGAGAGTTTAGCTCATATTCCAGGATGTGGTGGCTTTTCTCCAGCACATGGCGCTTTGTGGCTGCCTTAGATTCTTCCTGGGATAAGTTGGAAGAATAAATAAGTTCACAAATAAGTTTATACTTAATTAACATCGCCTCTTCCTTTCCCAAAATGTGCCGACATAAATTTTCTACTCAACGCTGTGCCGCTTCTAAATGTTTTCAAGATTTCTCTGTAGAATTGCTGGCTTGATGAGGGGCCTGGGGCTTGTTTCTCACTTTTTCCTGGTTGTGGGGGGAGCAGCTCTCTCTCTCTATCTTTTTTTTGGCTGTGATTTTGGATAAGGGACCTAGGGACTCAGTCTCCTCTCTCCCTTCCCCACCAAGAAGCCATTCCTTGTCACTCCTCACTCCCGTGGCATACCATCGGTCACTCATAGCACTTTCCCAGTCTTAGTTTCCCTACAGAATTTTCAGCGCGAACCGCTTCCCCTCTTCAGTTCCCATCTGCGTCTTGTTTTTTTTTTTTTAATTTTTATTGTTCCATAGTTTCATTTTTTAAAAATTTTTATTTATTTATTGACAGAGAGAGAGTGAGAGCGAGAGAGAGAGAGAGAGAGAGAGAGAGAGAGAGAGAGATACAGAGACAGAGAGAGATACAGAGACAGAGAGAGAACTGAACTGGGGGAGCTCCCAGCTCAGCATATGGTTCTGCACGGGCCGGGGCCGGGACTTGATCCGCGGTTCAGGCACTGCAAAGTGAGCGCTCAACCCACTGAGCCATCCCGGCTTCCCTGCATCTCAGTTTTTTCATATCCATTGTGGCTGAACCCCACCGCTCTGTTGAGACTGTGCTCTCAAAGGTCATTTTTCCTGTGTGGCTTTTTCATTGGTTCTTGGTCCCCTTGGTGACTTGGCTTCTTCACTTTCCCCTTGACCTCTGTGTATCTGCATTAAGGGAAATTTAAAAACCCAAAACTCAAATGATGGGCCGGGACATTAAATATTAGAGTATTTAATGGGCATTATCTAGCCCTTTATTCAGTAGGCAATGAGATGTTTTAATCTTGTTAAAACTAAGCAGTAAATAGATGAATCCCCAAATTGAGAAGTGGGTGGAAGATTGTCATGTAGTCTAGGTAGAGAAAGGGACCAATGGTATGAATTAGAATAACAGTAAAGAGAATTGAGTAAAAAGCAAAGAGTGGAGAGATACTGACGGAGTCTAATATTTAAGAAATGAGGATTGATAATATATGTGGAGGGAAAGTGGCAAGAGAGCCATGTTCTTATTTAATTTTGACCTTCATTTTTTACCCCTTTTATTACGTCATTGGTCCCCAGTGGCCTTGGCCTGCTAGGGAACGATCACTAGATTTAGATTTTAAGTTTCTTCGAATCCATCTCTTTTGAAGGGTTCTTTTAGGGCACGTACTTACCCACAGGTAAATCAGTACATATGAATGAGAGGGTTCTCTTACTAAACTTCCCTTCATCACGTCTAACCCCTGAGTTGTGACCATTTTTCTTACCTCAGGGAATCTTCAAATAGTCTTCTAAAGGTAATACTCTACAGAAGAAATTAAAAATAAAAAGCATTTTCAATAGTATTCAGGTATCTGATAAGGATTTGGAGCCAATGACCTGGAAATTGTATAATTCAATGACCTATGCTTCTATAATATCAAAACGTCAGATCCAGTTAATGACAGGGTCTAGTGGCTGTATGTACATCAAGAATGGAGGGAACAAGATGCCATTTTCTAAGACCCTGTACTGAGTGTGTTAAAAATACCTTCTGTCATTCATGGCTCTCTATTCTTACTATTGGAGTCGTATGGGATAAACAGTCATTCCAGTTTTATGGACCAGAGAGAAAGGAGCGTGCCTTGAGCACACTGATATAAGTGGGGAGGACAAAATACGAACCCGTCCGCTGGACTCTGCGCTCTGTTTTTCCCAGGATGCTGTGTTGTTAGGATGCTTCTTTCCATTTGGTGGATATCAGTGGACTCCAAATAGGTTTTGTTCTGAATCTGATGGGGAACAGACTTTCTGGGAACTAGCAGCAGCTGCTTAGTGGCTGGGCATAGCTCACAGCAGCGAGGGTGGCAGGTGTGTGCACTGGTGGGGGGTGGAGGGATGCAGTCAGGACAGAGCAGAAGGCTGTCCCAGGGGCTTCCAAACCCTCGAGCGGCACTCGCCTCCTGGACAGTTCTGGTGTTCCTGCTCTTCACCGCTTTCTTTTTGAGACTTCATGTACCCTTACCTGGCCTTTCCTGCTGGTGGGCACCTGTTTGCGAGGGCGCATGGACCAGATGTGAGAAACTGGAAAAACAGCAGTTAGGGCAGGGGTTCCCAAACTTTTTATACCCTAGGGCGCATTCTAAAATATCGGTAGGGCGGCGGGCACCAGCTATTTCTAGGGATATTTATTATTGAACAAGAATAAAAAATAATAAACAAAAATAATTTTAAAATAATAAATTTATTGTACAAATTATATACACACAAAGAAACATATATACAAAACATAATACAAAGTAAATAAAAAACCCGTGTAATAAAATCATTTAAAAAAACATAAAAGAAAACATAAAATAAACCAATCTGTCAGTGATCTTTGGCATTGCATTTCATTGGCCAGTGCCTCATAATTAGGAGAGTATGACGACAACCCTGTTAGCAAACAATTATTAAGATGCTCATCGGTAAGTCGAGATCTATATCGTGATTTTATTAAATTCATGTTTGAAAACAGATTCGCATAAATACGTTGACCCAAAAAACAATTTGATTTTATATGCCGCTTTTTAAAAAAATGGGAACCTTTCTTTGTCTACTATGTTCCATAAGTCCTCTGATATTGAGGATTTTAGCAAAATATCATTCTTAAGGTTCAAAATTTCTAACTCTAGTTCTTCTGCTTTCCCCTGAACAAGGTCTGCAATACATGCGGCTCGTTTTATTACATTTATTTGGCAAGTAAAAGGATTGATACAGAAGGAGACAATTGGCTCGATATTTGTAAACTGCAGAAATCTCTCTTCAAACTGTTTTTGAAGCACTTGCAGGGTCTCAATAAATAATGACACTTTTAATTCATTGTTACCTAGCATTTTCCTCATATATGGGAAGTGCATGAGAGACTTGATATGCAGATGTGATATCAACAAACTCCATTTCGCTTTAAATGCGTTTACAGAGCTTATCATTTCAGCTATATTTTTGTCTTTTCCCTGCAACTCCAAATTGAAAGAATCTAATTTTCCCATGGTGTCAGCAAGAAAACCCAAATCCACCAGCCAGCAAGTCTGTTAGTTCATCATAATTTTCATTTTTATCATGTAGAAATGTTTTTATTTCTTCAATTAAGTTCACAAATCTTGTAAGAACTTTACCTTTACTGAGCCAACATACTTCAGTATGCAGGATGAGATCGTGTTCTTTATCTTCAGTATCTTCTAACAGGACCTTGAAAAGTCGGTGTTGCAATGGAGCTGCTCGAATAGAGTTGATTATCTTTGTGACTATTTTCATAACATGTTCAAAGGGCAGTATTTTACAACACAAAGCTTCCTGATGGCTAATACAGTGGTAGGACATAAAGTTTGAAAATGATTCATCTTTCCTGCAAAGGGCAATAAATCCTTTGTTTTGACCAACCATTGCTGGTGCCCCATCAGTAGTTATCGCAGACAACTTATGCAAAGGCATGTTGATCGACCTGGCGTATGTTCTGAAAGTTTTATAAATATCCTCACCTCTTGTCTGTCCTTTCATTGGTAATATTTTCAACAGCTCCTCTTTTACTGTGAACTTACTAAATACCATTCTCACCTTAACTGCCAACTGTGCGGTGTCTGATGTATCTGTTGACTCCTCAAATTGCAGAGAGAAGCAGTCACATATTTCCAAGTCAGTCTTTCACTGAGTTTGCAAGTCTTTTGAAATTGCGTGTATTCTTCTTGTGACTGTGTTATTTGACAACTGTAGGTCTTGTATCGCCAACATAATCTCACGCTTGTTAGAATATTCCTCAAACAAACAATCGGCAGCAGTCAGAAATGCTTCTTTTAACAATTCACCATCCTGGAAAGGTTTTTTTCTTCTTTGTGAGCATGTGAGAAATTTTGAAAGAAGCAATGATTGCCTTTTTAGATTTTTCCACATGTCTAGTGAAAACAATCTGTTGAGTAGTTAAACTTAATTTTAGTTGATTTATTTTTTTCTTTCTTACTTCAGATTTAAGTGGATAATTCGTATCAAAAGTGGTATGACTTGTCTGAAAGTGACGTTCAACATTATGTTTTGTCGGCACTGCAATACTACTGCCACACAACAGGCAAACGCATTTACCTTTTAAATTAATGAAACAATATGATTCCTCCCAGTCTGTGTTAAAATTATAGGTTCGTTTTCTCTTATTTGGTCCACTCATTTTAGGACTAAAGAAATAAAAATAAAAATAGTTCTAGAACTACAATATCATATCAAATTGCCACCATAATACTAGGTTACCTACCTCACTTTTAGTTCATTTAAAATCGAATACATCAAAACACTGTGATCCTAGCTAACCGTCATGACCCGATCAGTCCAGCAACCGCAATCAAAATGGCAACTTGGCGTCTCCCGGTTGGGTGGAGGAGAGTTTAAAGAGCGCAGCGGCTACACAAGACGCGACATGTACAAAGGCGACAGCTAGGGAAAAACTTATACATACGATATCGCAAACATACCAACGAATATAATAAGCCTGTGTAGATACTCCAACAATATTTTAAAATTCTAACAAATGTATAAAAATAAATGATAGTTTTACTTAGTGTTTATGAAACACTTCTGATGCAGTCAAATAATGGCGGGCGCACACAAATCGGCACGGGGTTGGGAATCCCTGAGTTAGGGGATCGTGCTTCTGAGCATTAGATGCACCAGGCTCTTGGTTGGAGGGCTCGGCTCTGAAAGGTTGGCTTCACAGCCACTGAGCAAAAAGCAGGATTTAGGCGGTGCAGTGGGGCTGGGAGCGGGAGGGGCCTGCAGCAGGACTAATTTGTCCTTTGAGTTTATCTAATTGTTTGCAAGGGTGCAGATATCTGCTGGGGAAGTGTGATGACGTCTCCTAGGAAACAGCACACCAGATAAGTCCTCAGAAATTGCCTTCAGAAAGAAGACAAGTGGCCTGAATCTATGGACAAAGGGAATCAGCTGTGTGTGTCTGGGGCTGGGTCAGGGGCCCCAGGGGCATTCCTGTCCAGATACAACTTTAGACATTTGTTCAGGCGGCAAGTATTCCCGCTGGGTGGTTGGGTGGTTTTCAAAACTGTCTGAGGGCATTTATCAGGCTTGGAAACTTAGATCCTCTTTCCCACGGTGTGAAGACGAACAGAAGGAATGCTGGATTGTCCTGGGGACCTCCAGGATGGAAACCCAGGGGGAAAAGGTCACCTCTCCTCATCCCACGAAAGAAAGTGTATTCATTCGTTGCCAAGCAAAGGAGCGCTGGAGTCTGCAAATAGGGGACTTGCTAAGAACTTATCAGCAGTCCCTCCCCCCGGACCTGGTGCCACATGGAAAACAATGAGGTAGAGGAGGGCACGGGTCTTGTGCCACTTCAGTTGAAAAGGGGGACGGTAGGACTTCACTTGATAAAACTCATTCCAATTCCAGTAAAAAAAAGCACTCCAAAATCATCATGTCTTTTACTTTTTATGGGGACAATTCTGGGGGCTGGGAAGAAGATGGAGAGAGAGAGAGACAGAGAGACAGAAAAGCTGTAATGGATTTACAGTCACCTCTCCAGTGGCTTTTCTTGCTGAAGAATGTTTGCATCATAGCCTTTTCCTTCTCCTCTGTGCTGTTGATACACCCCAAATCTTAACAGCCGCTTAGCTGCAGATTATAGATACAGGGTGTGGGGAAAAAGAGGAGGAAATAGTATGTTCAAGTTTTGTTCCATTTGTATGACCAGCAGTGAGAACTCTTTGTGGTCCCCACCCGATTAGCACAGCAGCGGCCATAAGGCCACCTGCTGCCAATTCGTTTCCAGAACTGATGTGTCCTTCTGGACCCGGGCGTCCGGTCCTGGCCTCACTGAGCAGTCTCAGGCCACAGTGGCTGCAATCCCACTGCCGCCCTTGACCCTTAGCACATACTGAACTCAGTGCACACCGGACCCCCGCTGCATTGCTGGCCTGGGCTGTCAGAGCACGTCCAGCCAGGCGCCTTCTCAGGGTGGCAGGGGACCCGAGTGAGGGGGGTCCGCCTTCTCTCCCCACTTGTGTCCGCCCTCCTGAACTTTACAGCGCGGCTTGCCTCCGGCCTCTTGGGGGAGGTGAATTATGGCTTCCCTTTGGAACAGAGGAGGTTTGCTCATGGAAGCGGAGCTGCTGTAGTCACAAGACTGGTGTGGACGAGGCCAGCACTTCTTCGTAATGAGCCTTGCAGACCTGTCCCGGGAGAGGGAGTTAAGTTAGGGTAAGACAAGTGAGTGAAATGGTTTAAAGGCTGCAACAGGCTTAAAAAAAAACAACGCAATTCAGTGGCTCTTCATTTAGGGTTATGATCACCCTTGTCCTAGGTAAATCTGCAGGCAGTGTGGGGTGAGGGCTCCCCGGCCTAGACCTGGGAGATTTCACGTCAGAGGAAATGAGCATGGGGGACCGTGTGTAGGAGCTGGGTTGGGAGCCGGCATTGCTGCTCAGTTGAGTCCCCCCAGGCCAGCCTTCTTCGCCTCCCTTAATTGTGAATTAAGGCATCCAAGGAGAAGAGGCCTTTGTTCAGGGCCTGTGTACAGCAGAGAGGAAGCAGGGCAGATACATACATCCAGAGGCGGATGAGGGACAGAACAGTGCCTTGCCCCTAGCACTCAATAATTAATGACTTTCTCGTTTCCTGTGGTGCTGGAGCCACTGCAAATAATGGAACCCTTTGGGAAAACAAAGCAGCCATAATTCAAGACGATCCACATACATGAGAGGCTTCAGATGGGCGCTTGGGTTGAAAAAGTAAGTGGCAGGGTCTTTGGGACACGTGATGTCTTGGGAAGGGGTCAAGATCTGGTCAGCCTTATGTAGGATGAGAGGCATCGTTGGCCCTTGGATGATTTCCGTGACCCCTGTCAATATTAGGAACAAAACTCCAGGTTGGTAGGATTTGACTCTTGAGAGCTCCTACATGATAGTAGTATCCAAATGAATTATTAAAGCTAAAGAGAGAGAGAGAGAGAGAGATTAAAAGAGAAACAAAACTAAAGATTTGTTGTCTCTCTCTGACTAAGGAGAATGTTGCGGGGAAAGGCTAACTTCTACTACAATGGGTTTTCTCTCCATTCACCACTTCCTGCCTCCCAGACCTGGGCAGGGGTGCTCTGTTCTCCTGGTAGCAAGTTGGTGTGTCTAATTTGGCCCCAGATTGCCTCCTCGCATGTGACTGAGATGCTAAACCAACTGGGAAACTGCCCATGAGTCCTGAAGGTGTCAGCTTGAGGAGCATTATCAACAAGAGCTGGTGTATGACTCTGACCTCATCGAATTTCCTTTTTCTCCTCCCAGTGGGCATGACAGCCCAGGATAAGGTGACTGGGAGGCAACAAGCGCCAAGGCGACACAAGGCGGAGGCCTGGCTTGAGTCTGCCAGTTGGATTGTATGTCCTCTGGGGATAGGAGTCTGCTCTTGGAGGGTGGGAAGGGGGTGGGGCCACCACGTGATTTTATGGATCAGTTTTCACTTTTCCAGATGCAGAGAGAAGCGACATAATGACCTTGCCTACATTTTTTATAACATCCTTCGGTCATGAGGAAGGGGTAACTCATAGCAGATAAACTCTGCTTTCGCTCCAGCATTGTCTCCTGTATCTGCAGTGTGGGGGTGTTGAGCAAGGCCCATGGGCAGCTGGAAGGGCTCCTTTATTTGACCTAATTATTCCCACTGTAGACTTGACTCATCATAACGGGCTTTTCTTCAAAGGGAATGAGAGCCGGATTGTCTCCTTGGCAGCAGTGGAAACCCAATGCGATGCATAGAACGGCTGTTAGATGAAAAAAAGGTGCAACTCACTTTGGGGGCCAGCCCAACACATTTAATGATGTTACATATTTAATGATGTTACCAAGAATAGCAGACTGGAAAGAGAGGGGTGTCAATTTCTGACATTCTAGCTTTCTAAAAATGGTCCTCATAAAATTAACTTGCCCTTGCCGACCAAAGTGAGCACATAATCAGAATTCAGGGAGAAATGGAAATCTTGGCGATGTTCTTAAAATTGACTAAATATCTATGGATACCATGGGGGGACTTTTCACATGGGGACCTTATTTTGTTCTATTCTGTTGAAGAGTTGAAATTGTCTCTTTTTAAGAGACAGGGACATGAAGGAAAGAGAGTTGAAATGACTCTTCTGTTGTTACTAGGCAAATCAAATGCAGATGGGAGTGGCATGTCACACTCGCTGCCGGAAGCCGTGAAATGGGCTGCATTAGCTCAATGTTGCATTTTTGAATGCTGAAAATTCCTCTTAGACAACACAGATTGTCCATCTTGAAATGCAGGTGCACTGAAAATAATCACTTAAATGTCCCCTGGTCCCACCTTCCCGTTTTCGAGTTCTGGTTGAAACTGTCACAATCTTAAGAACTGGGGAAAGATGTGCATTTGGCATACTCTGGTCCTCTATTTTTTTTAAGATTTATTTTTATTGTTTTTGACAGAGAGAGAGAGAGAGAGAGAGAGAGAGAGAGAGAGAGAGAGAGAGAGAGAAAGATAGAGAGAGAAAGATACAGAGACAGAGAGAAGAGGGAGGGCCCAGAGCAGTCTCCATAGTTGCACATGATTGGTTTTTCCACATAGTTTCATTCCACAGGTGGGCGCAGGGCTGCACAGGGCAGGAACTGGGCCGGGGTCTCATCCCAGTGAGAACCGAACTGGGGGCACTCCCCAGTTCAGCATATGGTTCCGCACGGGCCGGGGCTGGTATTCGATCCTCGGTCCCCGGGGCTGCAAAGTGAGCGCCTAACCCACTGAGCCATCCCAGCTTCCCCTGGTCCTCTATTTTTGATCAGCAATTCCCAAAGCCCTGGTTTGCAGAAATGTTCTGTTGACACCATCATTCAGAAGTTGGTCTGAAGTAGAACCTCCCAGAATGCGGTATTTGACCTGAGTGGATCCTGCCTGGGAGGAGGAGAGGCAAAATCCTCGTCTGTTTGTCAAGAAGGCCCTGCTGCTCCATCACACCCTCGGATGCTGTAGCAATCCATGGGTACAGTTGCGGTTGGCATTCTGATACATGCACAGTATTTCCATCCCTTTCCGGAGTGGAGGCCAAAGCCTGAGGTTTCTTTTGACAAAACTCTGCAAAAACCCTGGCTTTGTGCTCTCCTGTGCTTTGCAATAACATGCCAGCTCTGTGGCCTGGCCAGTGTTTGCTTAATTGGTGGAAGGACTTTTTAATATCAAAAAGAAAACATTTCTTCTGCATTCCCCATAGGTAAGATGTGGTTTGCTGTTCTTCAGGGCTGAGGATTTTGGGTGGGGAGGGGATGAAGAAAAGAAAAACAATCCAGTTTCTCTTTTCCTTAGGGCTAAAGGGATGGGTGGGGGTGGGCGGACCAGAGTGAGAAGCAGGCTCTGGGGAAAGATGAAAAGATCAGCAGACGTTGTTTTACAGAGTCAGAGCTCAGACAGCCTGTGGCTGCTTGGCATTTAGTTCCAAAAATTGATGAGTCGTGGAGAGCAACTGGTTTCTGTTGCTTATCAGAGGGCCATTTTGTATCATTTCCAACTGTTGGGGTAAGATACGGAGTAGGCAATCTGTCGAGCAGAGAGAGATGGCTAAACTTCATGGTGCGATGCCTTCGGCTTCCCAGAGCTCATTACTGGTCAGACAGATTTGCTAGCTGAGTAGGAGAAGTTACTGGAGGTTAAGAGCGGGCTGGTAACTCCTAGTGCTCATTCTAATAGGGCTCATGCTCCGGCCACTGACCTCTCATTGAGCAGTGGGGGGCTGGCGAGTGTAGGCTGGGTAGAGGGGCCACACTGAAGGCCAGATGGGTGCAGGGGTGGGGTCCAATCAGGGCAGTCAGTGCCCTGCCTTCCCTATAGTCCTCTGGGTGGCTGATCCCAGTCTAGTGGTCTCCCGAATCTCTAATATTTCCGGGAAAAGTGAGGCGACTGAGGATGCCCTGTTAGCAAGGCTAAGGCAACCTGGCTCCAGGCTGTTGTGTTGCTAAATGTCAATGTTTATACATTGTTACAGCTTTAATTTCTTTTGACTGTGGCCATTCTTGAAGAACCTCTTGAAGAAGCGAGTAGCTCTCTAGTTTGTCAGTTTCCCAAAACAGTTTCCAAAAGCAGAATCTTCCCAGTAATTACAGAAACCAAGAAAGTTCCAGAGGCATCTGAATGGCTGAGAACAGCACTGGAGGTGAGGATACGGCACCACTAGAGACTCCAGCATTTAGCAGACATGCCAATTTGACCTCTTTTCTGGATGTGTGTACTGCCTTTACTTCTCTTTAAAATGGGGGCCATGCTAGAGGCAATGAAGTTTCTGGATCAGCTTGCCTGGCCTTGTAACGGCCATTAGGGACCTGCAGTGGTCTTTGTAGACAGGGCAGGCTTCCAATGGGAGGCTGCTGACTGAATATTAGATCCCAGGGCTGGCATTACACCTTATAGGTTACGCTATCCAGCTTGCAAGTTCAAGTTAAGCTCTGAACAGCTGTTACCTTTGATGCTCATGTACTCGGAACCCGACCTCTCAGTAGGTTGCTTATTGTGGTGACGTGAGACGTCAGAGGCCTGGTCTTCTCAGGCCATCAGAAACTGATATTTTCAATGTATTTAAAATACTCAAAAGCTGGGTTGATGAGCGTGAGGATGAATAGGGATATAGGCTGATTTGTTCCTTTTTAACATGGCCTTTTTTTTTTTTTCAGATCAAGTGAAACAATATTGTGCAATGGTTGGTAGATTCTACAAATA
Organism: Craseonycteris thonglongyai; assembly: GCA_004027555.1. NCBI lineage: Eukaryota > Metazoa > Chordata > Mammalia > Chiroptera > Craseonycteridae > Craseonycteris > Craseonycteris thonglongyai. Next base: position 14,109 of record PVKE010021762.1, read on the forward strand.
TTTATTGGGTATCTATACCATGTCTGGTTGGGATTCAAAATTTAATAAGACACAGAGAGGCCATCAGAGAATTTATCCTTGGTTTACAGTTCTCTTTTCTCAATGGACTCAGCTTGTGAAGCAGAGCATATTTTTTCTTATTCTTACGTACCTTCTGATTTCTGCCATCTATAATGAGTATTCAACAAATGTTGAAATGATGTGTGACAAGAACTTGGTCTTGGTATTTTCCTTTCCTTTTCTTGAACACCTTGCTTTCCACATGTGAATTGATGGATTTCCTCTTATCGAAATATCAGGACATCTTTCCTTTTAGAATGCTTACTTCGTATATTGCCTCTTACCACTACTATGATGAAAAGCAAAATTTTTCTCTTTGGGGCAAGAGCGACTTCCCACTAGTATGTATTATGACTCATAAAGATGTACATTTTTGGTCCTTTTGTTCACTGCTGTATCCCCAGCAACAAAAATATTGGGACATAGTAATTAAAAGTTGAATTATTTGTTGAGTTGAGGACATAAAATTGAAGTCAGGACAAAAGATCTAAATGTTTTAGACAGGCGAGGCTAAGCTATGCTGTAGTAACAAACGAATGTGGCAGTCTCAGTGGCTAAATGCATACAGGTCCATTTCTCTACCCCCCCTGCCCGAGTTGGCAATGGGCCCTGAAGCTTTCCAGATCGGCTTCTTTCCCAGTGGTAACTCAGGGATTCAGTCCGGTTGCATCCTGTAGCCAGCGAACCTGGAACGTGGAGCTTTTGGGTTGCTGTAGTAGAAGGGAGGGTGAAAGGGTTGCATGCTGACTCATAAATGCTTTTGCCTGGAAATGATGCATGTCACTTCTGTTCACAGTCTTTTGGTTACATGGCTGGGAAGTCCTTGTGAGCCCATGAGTGTTTGGTGAGCATGCCACACTAAATATGTTAGTCAGTGCTTGCTCAATGCTGTTGTAATCTCCTGGGAAAGCAACAATTGGTGTCCTGCCATCACTTCTACCACTTTGGTGCACACCGACTAATGTCCGGATGCCAACATCTTTATTTCTTTGCATGGAATCTAGCTGGGGAAGCTGGAGCCCACTTTGGCCTCCTGCTTTGCCTCCAGCCTAGAAGGTTCTCAGTGCCAGGGAGCTACCCCATCTCAGGATGGGGTTCATAGTTGAAGAGCACATAGCAGGCATGGAGGAGTCTGTACTGTTTGAAATTTCTGTCTCCTCCACAGGAGTAAGCTTGTCAAAGGCCACATCAGGTCTACCAATGACGTATGGGGGTTGGTGTGTAGATCCCTCAGATCCCTCACCACACAGTGGTGTAACCCTAAGGAGCATTTTCTACATGGGCTCCCAGAGCCACCAGTAGGATTAAGCTTCAAATGTCCCCAGTACGGACTTGCTTAAAAGCCAACCTATTACGGGCTGCCTTCCTTCCCTCCTCCATCTCCCTCCCCCACCCCTCTGTCAGTGTTTCTTGGGATTCCCTTTCAGACAAGCTACACTTGAATCTGTGTTTTAGGATCTTCTTAAGGGGTAACTCCAAACTAAAAGAGAATTACCTTAATTGTTCTTACTGTGTGTGTGTATTATGAGAGAGATAGACAGAGAGAGAGAGAGAGAGAGAGAGAGAGAGAGAGAGAGAGACAGACAGACAGACAGACAGACAGACAGACAAAGTGGGGCATAAGGGAGACCTCTCCACTATCTCCATTTATAACACTGCTTAGGTTAAGCTTGTCCAATCCAGGGTGGCTTTGAATGCGATCCAACACAAATTCCCAAACTTTCTTAAAATACTGTGAGATTTTTTTGCAATTTTTTTTTTCTTTAGCTCATCAGCTATTGTTAGTGTGAGTGTATTTTATGTGTGGCCCAAGACAATTCTTCTTCTCCAGTGTGGCTCAGGGAAGCCAAATGGTTGGACACCCCTGGCTTAGGTAGTTGGAAGGAAGGATATGAAAGGAATACAAGTGAGGGAAAGAAAGCCTGAGATGCTAGAAAGACTTTCTCCTAGACCACCTTGCTACAGACACAAAGCCTGGATTGTACTGGCTATGTCAAGTCCTGGGGAGACAACTACCCAACCGTTTTCTAAGGTGGACACTTCCCCAGCCACCAACACAAACTCTGGGCTAACTGGAGCCTTCTATTTTTCTGCACGTCTTGGTGGGGTTCCAGAAGTGTATTTGGACAGGTGGACAAGAGCTGTGGCCGCTTCTAACTGCAACACAGGTCTCGGAGTCCAGGCTGGGCACAGTACGGAGGGCTAGCCTTGGTCTTTGGTGGCTCTCCACCTCTCCTTTTGATGGACATTACTCCTTTTTGGTTATCTTCTATGCCAAGGTCAAATAATGCCAAAGTGACCTTTTAATTTTTTATCCAAACCAGGGTACTTAAAAAAAAAAATTACCTCCCCAGTATACCAGTGAGGAAACTGAGATGTCACATGAGTGCTCCATAGTCACTCAGTCCATGGGTGATGGTGCCAATAGGTGTCATGTGTTGACTCTGGCTAGGGGCTTCATGGAAGAGAAGGCGTTTAGGTGTGAAGACACGTGAGCACAGTCTTAGGTTTGTTGCTCACGCACAGGGGAACCTAGGCAAGTCCTCGCGTCACCTTCCTTCCCACCTCACCCTGTTCCCTGCCATCTGTCCTCCTCCGCCAGCAACCACAGATCTTTCTGTCAGCATAGATTAATTTGCATTTTATAGAGATTTATATAAATGAAATCATGCAGTGAGCGCTCCTTTTGGTTTGATTTCTTTCACTCTGACATAATTATTTTGAGAGTCATTTTTTGATGTATCAGCAGTTCAACCAGTTTCATTCCTTGTTATTACTGAGTAGGATTCCATTGTATGAATCTACAGCAGCTTGTTTATCCACTCATCTCTTGAAGGACATTAAGTTTGTTTTCAATTTTGTGGTTATTACAAATAAAGCCACTGTAAACATTCATGGATAATTTTTTTGCGTGGATCTATGTTTCCTTTGTTCTTGAGCAACTACCCAGAAGTTGAATGTCTCTGGATCGTATGATACATGGATGTTTCACATTTTCAGAAACAGCTAAATTATTTTGCATTGTAAATTCCAAAGTAAATTTTACTTCTCTACCAACAGTGTATGAGAGTTCTAGTTCTGCCACATCCTCTTCAGTGATTGTTATGGAATTATTAATTTTCAAGATTCTTGTAGGTGTGTCGTCGTATCTCATGGTGGTTTTAATTAGATTAGGCTTCTGCTCATGACTGGTGAACATCTTTTCATGTGCATATTTGCCATCATGCATCATCTTAGTTGAAATGTCTGTTAAAATCTTTTGCCCGTTAAAAACAACAACAACAACTGAGTATGTTTGTGTTCTTTTGTTTTGAGACTTTATATGTCCTCAATAACATGTCCCTTATCAGATATATGATTGTAAATAGTTTCTCTTAGTGTGGCTTATCTTTTCATTCTTTAGTACTGTCTTTCACAGGGCAAAAGTTTTTGATTTTGATAAAACCTGATTTTATCAGTTTGTTCTTTTATGCCTAAAGTTAGGTTTTTTTCCCCAGAGGTTCTCTTGTTTTAGGTTCCCCTGTAAGTCTATGATCCCTTTTGAGTAAATTTTTATATATGATGTAGTACAAGGTATGGATCAAAGTTCAATTTTTTTTTGCACATGAGTAGACAACGGTTCCAGTACCATTTGTTGAAAAGATTATTTTGTTTCTCCACTAGGTTGCTTTTGCACTTTTGCAGAAAAATCAGTAATTTACACATATAATATTAGGGTCTGCTTCTGGCCTTTTCTTCTGTTTCATTGATTTTGTTTGTTTGTTTATATTCACCTCCATACTGAATTGTGCTAATTACTGTAGGTTTATTGGTGGCATGAACTAAGGTTATGTTAAACCTCTAATTTTGTTCTTTTTTTTTTCAAAGTCTTGTGGCTTTTCTAGCTCCTTTGTATTGCTCTGCAAATTTTAGAGTCAGTCTGATGGTTTCTACAAAAAACAAAAGCCTGCTAGGATTTTAATTGAAATTCTGTTGCTTGTACTGATCATCTTGAGGAGAATGGATATAAGGGAGACCTCTCCACATATCTTAACAATATGCATCTTCTGCCCAGGCTCATGGAAACTGGGAGCCATTGGAGAATGAAATGGGACACTATTAACAATCATGCTGGGATCACCAGCATCAGCACAGGGCTGTTCTGGGCAGATGAGGACGTCTGGTTAGCCTATCTATTTTTTGCCCTCTTGTCACCCCGTATGATGACATCTCACTGGTGGCATGCTTCCCAGAATGCTCATCTGCTCCTGTCAACTTCAGAATTTATTACACTTCCAGTAGTATGAAGTACATTCCTGGCACAAATAGAGCCATAAATAAAACTCGAAAAGCTCGGTCTCCCATTGACTGTTTCTCCTGCTTGACAGCAGTGACAATGGGTTAGCCTGATAAATCAGTTCCTCGGCAGAATTACCTAGCAGATGTGTTATTTTATTAACTTGCACATTCTCCTGGCTTATGAATGTATCTAACTCATCATATAGTCTGTAACTTTTAAGGACTAATTGAAGGCAGGTTAAAAGGAGGGTGTTTTAACTAGTTTTTAAACACCCATCCCTCTGAATTAAGTAACAGATGAGAAATGCCAAGTACTATTTCGGGTGCATTGAGGGCCATCTGTCAATCTCTATCTGTTGGAGCATGTTTGGGCCCTGGACCGACCTTCCCTCTGGCCAGGAAGGGCTTTCTTGGGGAAGGAGAGAAGAATGTGAAGCCTGGCCCTCCTATAGTCTTCTGGGTGGATCAAAAGCAAAGATTATATAAAGCTGGCAAAAGAAAACTCAAACTATATCATAGCAAAAAATCTGGATTAATTCTTCCTGATATCAGTGCCAAGAATCTTGCAAGACACTTGATGTGACCTTTCTTGCTCTTTGCTGTCATCTACTCAAAAAGGTCAGGGCTTGGGTGCAGTCAGGAAGGAGGTGGTCACTTTGAAGCCCTGGGCCATTCTTGTGAGCAGGAAGGGAAGTCTCAAGGTTGTTATTTGAGACTTTTCCCTCTGCTGAGTGCTGTATGCCCAGGGCTTCCTGTGTGGGTCTACGTGCTCCTTCCCTGGGAGGCTCTGAGTTCATTCAAGTGGTCAGGATGATTAGCTCAGCAGGTTAGGCGATGGAGCTAAGGAAAATCAAGGTCACGGGTTCAGTCTCCATCTGAGCCGGTTAACTCTGCATACAAAGGTATCTATCTGAGTCCTCAGATTACCTCACTGGCTCTTACCAGCTGACTTGAAAAGATGTGCTGCTGGCCACCTGGAATAACAAGCCTACCCCCCAGGTCTGGAGCATCTCCCTAGAGGAGGTCCCCCAGACACTAGACACCTCTCATTAGATTCTGGGATTGTTCATTAATCTGACAGCGCTTCACATCAAGGCCTGGTGTTTATTATTGAAGTAATTTAAGAGCGACTGAGGACTGTGCATTGTTGTAACAATTGATCGTTGATACTGTCCCAGCCTCTTTCATAAATGATGGCTCGCTTCTGTCCACTCCAGCGCTGAGTCCACTGGATGAGACTCAGAAGTGGGTGACAGGCCAGCAAGTTGGAGCTTCAGAGGTTGAGTTATTGTTACTTTAAAAACTTCTAGTGAGTTCCTCTCATGGGCAAGACATAATTTTTAATACTTGGGATATAAGTCTTTCTTTCTTTCTTTTTTCATTCTTTCTTCCTTTCTTTCTTTCTTTCTTTCTTTCTCTTTTTTAAGATTTATTTTATTGTTTTGACAGAAGGTGAGAGAGAGAGAGAGAGAGAGAGAGAGAGAGAGAGAGAGAGAGAGAGAGAGAGAGAGGGAGAGCTCAGACAAGTCGCCATAGTTGTACATCAGTTGTACATAGTTTTGTTCCACATAGGTGGATGTGGTGCCACACAGGGTAGGAACTGAATTGGGAGCTTTCTGCGTGGGAGGCAAGGATCTTCGCCACCATCCTGGTGGTTATCAGTTGTGCTGCATTTCAGCATATGGGTTTGCATGGGCTGGGCCTGGGATTTGATCCCCGGATCTCTCTGTTGCAAGGCAAACACTCAACCTGTTGTTCTATCCTGGCATCCCTCAGTATTTGTTATTTCTAAAAGTGTTTTGATGACTATTCTATGCAAGGCATTGTGCTGGACCCTCAGGGCACAGAAGAGAATGAGACACAAACTCATACCCTCAAGATAGTATGCATTTAGGACAGGGGGTCTTAAACTTTTTGGTGCCAAGGACCCTTTGGCATTCTGGTGAAGCCCATGGGAGCCTTCTCAGAATTTTTAGAGGCAAAAAATGAAGCACGTGAGATTAAAAAGGAAGCCAGGTAAAATACAACACAATTGTCAGAAGATGAAACAAATACGTCAGTGATGAGTGCTAAGTATTGGACATGTCACCCTGGTCCGTGCCTGCTCACAGCCCCTTCCCGGGGACACTGCCCCAATCTTAGCTCCTGCTTCTGTGTGATTCAAGCTGGCCATGTTTTTATCCTCCCAGGCACAGCTGGGTAAAGATAGTGTGAAAAGCTGACATAAGTGGAGCCATTTTTAAAATAGAGCCAGAGCAGTCATTCTAGGGGAATTGCTTGTATGTTTTGCTCCTTTAACCTTTGGAATGTTTGAACTGGGCCAAAATAACCTTTGAACTGGACCAGAGCAACTTCATCTTGCAAGTCACTATTTATAAAGCCAATAGGAAAACAGACATCCTGACAAAAAAGACTGATGATTATAGACATGCTTTCTGAAGATAGAATTAGTAACTAGCCTTGTGAAGTCAAAGAGTTAATAACCAATAGAAATTTCTTTCTTCTATTCATGCAATCATTTCCCTTTCTTTTCTCATAAAAAACTCTCTTGTGGGCACCCTGTAATGGGAACCCCATTTGGGCTTCTGCCTAAATCTGTGCCTCCGAATTGCAATTCTGTGAGCTCAATTAAATGCGCATCGCCCCTTCCCTTGGCGTTTTATTTCTCGGTTACGGATAGGAAGGCGCCAACCTGAAGGTTGTTGGCTGCTCCATCTTGAGCAGCTAAGATGCTCTGACCGGTAGAGGTGCCCCCATCAGCATGTCATTCTTAGGAATGTGATTGAGCAGCAGAACGACTTGGGGCAGGGGCAGGGGCAGGGCATGGAAGTTGAAGCCATGTAAAAAGTAGACTCCAAGGTAGAGCCGTAGTCATGAGCCGTCAAGAGCAACGTGAGGTTGTGAGGATGCAGGGCTAGCAAGAGAGAGAAGAGCATGCGCAAGTCACTCGCAGTGGGAAGAGGTAAAGAAACGAACGTGCGCAGCAGCAGCAGCAGCAGCAGCAGAGGAGCTGAGTGGGGTTCAAGGTAGGGCTGCAGAATGAAAGTTCAGGCATCTTTCTGCCAGGAGCCTTGGGATTGCTTTGGATTTAAACCGCTCCTTCAGTTTGCCTCTCCCTTTCAGTCCCCCACCCACTTCCCCCTCCTCCCTCCCCCTGGGACCTGGTGGCTCATCTTTTCCTGAGCTGCTGGAAAGGCTAGCTTCCTGGCTGCCATTCCCCTTCTCTGTATGACTATGCGCGTTCTTACAACAAACCTTTATTTCCCAAGGCCACGACAGCCAATCTCTGTTCTTTGTAATCAAGAGTCTAATGCAAGCATGGTAGGGTGGGGGTGAGTCCCCAGGGGACAAGGGGGCTATCTAAGCCCCCTCAAGCAGTGGGGGTGGTGGGCGAGGAGCAGGTTTTAGCTCGCTTCTAACTTAAATTTGGAAATTACCCAGTTCAAAATTTTGGCAGAGAACTTCATGGTTCCTTGAAATGCTGGTTCTCTTTCATATGGGTGACATTTTAAGTCTATGGCACTAGGCCGTGGTTAGAGTACAAGCTTGGTTGGTGTGTTAGGAGTGGGGCTTGGTAAATGGTGTTAAGACAGTAGACCTCAAATGGAGTCGCTTCTGCTAGCAAAGCCCCACACCCCAAACCAAGACTTAATTACAATTTTGGCTCTCCCTGAAGTGAAGTGGAATCTTAAATCAGTCAATCAAGAACCACAGACGTCATCAGTGCTAGTTAGGTAATCTGCTTGGTGGACCACTGCCATCCTCTAAAAGTAACTTTTCTTTTGTACCTAACCTGCTTTTTTTCTTTTTCCCTAGCATAAGTTTTTTGTTTCTGTCCCCTTCTGCCGGTAAGTCTTTATTATTGCATTCTATTGGGTGGTGCACAATTTCAACTTGTCTTTTCCTGATGATGGTCATTTTTTTCTTTTATATATTATATATAATATAATATATATATATCATATATATGATAAATATAATACATATAATACATATATATACTATAATATATATATAATTCATATAATATATATTATATGTATTATATATATATAACATATATAGTTAAATTGATTGGGGTGACATCGGTTGATAACAATTACATAGGTTCCAGGTGTACAATTTTACATCACATCTGTGCATTGCATTGTGTGCTCATCACCCAGAATCAGCTCTCTTTCCATCACCGTATATTTGATGCCCCCTCCCTACTGATGATGGTCATTTTGATAACTTGATTCAGGTGGTGTCTGCCAGCTTTTTCCACGGTAAATGTTTTTTTCCCAACTTTTCTTTGCTCCTCTCTCCAAACATTCTTTGCAATTCATAAATATATTATATTTACTCTAAAACTTCCTAAACATCCCACTTTTCATTGAACTTTTACTTCTTTGTTTATTTATTTAGATGTGAATGGACTTTTGGTTTTCTATTTGTTCAATGGGTATCTTTGTTGTTATCATCATTTATTTTGATTCTCAAGTTTGGCTGGTGGGAACCTCTTTGATCTAGCTTCTGTGTTCCTTTGTTTCTGGCAATCTGAGTCTTTTCTTGCCTCTGGCTCGTCTTTTACTTCCCTTGCTCCAGCTCTAGCCCTGGAACCAGCTACTTCTCCAAGAATCCCTGATAGTTTTCAGTGGAGGATGATATTTAAAAGATCAGAGAGCTTGCCGTGCTGTTTTCTGTGGGGATGTTGTTGCTCCGAGGCCCTGCCTGTGGACAAAGCTACAGAATGTAGTGTGCATATCCACAGACACACACATACATGTGTGTATACACATTTACATTTATACTGTCTAATTGTCTATTATGGAAAACTATGAATTTACTTTGATATCTCCAATTCCATCGCAACATTAAAGAGTATGTTCAGCAACCCCACATACTGAACTGCTGCACATCTGGTAACCCTCGTGATGGCGGCAAAGAGTCTCCCCTCCCACATGGGAGGTCACCGGTTTGGTTCTCGTCCTGCGGGCCCCACTTCCACCTGTGTGGAATGAAACCATGTCACAACTAATGATGTACAACTATGGAGGCTGCTCTGGGCCCTCCCTGCTTCTCTCTCTCTCACACACACCCTCACTTCTCAAAAAAAAAAGGAAAAAAAAAGAGAGAGATCGCAGCCAACTATGAGTTAGGAGCACAAGTCTTCTGACTCCCAGTCCTTTTTCTCTAATGTCCCTAGTATCAGTAGCAATGAAAGGAATCCATGGACGAGTTCTCTGGCTCCTCTTATTGAACTTCATTTCCAAATGGATTTATTTTGGAAAGTAAAGCAAAGTCCATTTACCCATTTCAGAGTTATCTAAAGGTGAAGGAAAAAAATGCATTTTTTTCAGCAGTTCAGAAATTTTTCAAATGCTTTTTTTGTCTTTGGATGACTGAAATGCAGCTTTGTTTGGGAATTTTGAACTTGGCCTTCCTGGTCCATAACCCCGAATAAGGAATGTGTGCTCTGCCTTGTTTGAAGAAACTTGATTTCAAAATAACAAAGTGAGGGATGTTTAAAAATACCACACAGAGCCAGCCCTGCAAGTTTTTTTTGCCTTTGAAACATGCTCTGTATTGAAAAGCTGGTCACTTTCATGGGTGGGGGAATTTAACAGCAGATACTTCATTGATGCAAATGTGAGCTAATCTCATTATGTTACCACAAGGGAACACGAGTGCCTTGTCTTTTCAATTATTACTCCATAGGATCTCTGAGCAACTTAGACTCTTTGGGTATGGTACCTGGGCACATACCAGGTGTTCAACAATTGCTGAGCTGATGTGGATCAAACATGTTTGTTCTCATTTGGCTACACAGTTCCATGTACTTTGAGTACTTAACTGTGAGCTAGGATAGGGGTTGGCAAATTATATAGCCCACATTCGACCTGCTGCCAGTTTTTTTTTAAAGGTTTATTTTATTGTTTTTGACAGAGAGATAGAGAAGGAGGAGGGCCCAGAGCAGTCTCCATAGTTGTACGTCATCACTTTTCAACATGGTTTCATTCCACACAGGTGGGTGGGAACCAGGAAGCTTGCACCGGCAAGAGTTGAGCTAGGGGCCTCTCGCATGGGAGACAAACCCCAGTTCAGCATATGGGTCTGCATGGGCCAGGGCTGGGGCCGGGATTTGATCTGTGGTCTCCAGGGCTGCAAAGTGAGTGCTTAACCCACGGAGCTATCCCAGTTTTCCCCAGTTTTTTTTTTTTTAATGGCCTGAAAGCTGAGAATGATTTTTATTTTTTAAATCATTGAATAGAAATAAAAAGAAGGCTAACATTTCATGACATGTGAAAATTATATACATTGAAGTTTCAGTGTCCTTAAATAAAGTTTTGTCAGAATGTAGCCACACTCACTCATTTATAAACCGTTTTGATTTTTTGTTGTTGTTAATTGTCTATACTACTGTTTCCATATTAGATGAGTAACAAAAACAATCATGAGTGAAGAGAGTTGAATGATATTGCCTCTTTTGCTGGGTTGTTTCTAGTTGTGTAAATATTGCCCTTTCAAGCTCTTTAGAAGCTCCATGAAGGAGGGACCAGCCTTTTGGTGCCCTTTGGATTTAATGCACATAGTGTAGGACCCAGAGCTTAGAATCACAATTATCTAACGGGACTTCTCCTGCCTCTGAGCCCCTGAATGTTGTTGGAGGGAATGACATTATTGACAATGATAACACATTTCAAAAGACCTCTCTCTGTCTAATCATCTTATCAAATGTTTCTGGTAAGTTCACTGTCCCATTTCTCACCCTTGTGGTTAGCTCATCTTACCCTTCACAAAGAATATAGAAGGAACCAGATGAGAATTACTCCAGTTCCACCTACGTACCTGCATCTATGTCCGATGGGCCTCTTACACAGGTAATATCCCCCAGTTCTCTCCTGGATCCCATTTCCTCTTTCCTTCTGAAGGACTTGATTCCTCATTTAGCCCTTCTTTGTTTCCAGTGGTTGTAGCTCTTCTCTGGATAATCCCAGACAGTATATAAACTGGTCTTAGGTAATAACCATCTTGTAAAAGCTCTCTGTCCCAGAACCCTCCTCTAAGTACTGACTCCTCTCTTTGCAACACTGAAGAGCCCACCTCTTGAAACCATTGTCTATATTTTTGCTGTCTGCACTTTTCTCACTCATGGTCTAGACTTGCCATCTGCCTGTTTTCTCCTCCAACCACTTGGAATAGGCTCTGTTTCCCATCATGCATGATACTACAACCATGAAACATAGAGGAGAAATTGGGCTTAACGTAAGAAGGACATGCGCACACAGTCTCAGCAGTCTGCCTGAGAATTGCAGGACTGTGGAAACAGCACGTACTGTGTTCTTACCCTGGTGTGGTTAGTTCAGGGACACCTTGGGGGAAACATTGGGAGTTCAGGGGACTGATGGACATAGATTGACAAAAAGGACAGGCCAGGTGGTCCGGGTATGAGTCAGGCTCTGGTTGGTTTCCTTGTGAAATGAATTTTTCACAGGGCAGGGTCATGTCCTGTCCAATGACTTTCCTCTGTTGGATTTGTTTGCACAGCAGTTGAATGTGTTGTGCCTTTTTAAAATTTATTTATTTATTTATTTATTTTTTATATATTTTATTGTTAAATTTAATGGGGTGACATTGGTTGGTAACAATCAGACAGTTTCCCAACGGACAACTCCACATCACATCACCCATGCATCGCATTATGTGCCCAGCTCCCAGAATCAGGTCCCCCTCCAACCCCATATATCTGGTGCCCACTCCCCACTCCCCACACAACTCT